>APFE030068305.1:0-37981 GCA_000404065.3 Pinus taeda
TTCACCTTCTGCCTGTTCCATTGTTTCTAATTCAAAAGAAACCTGCTCTGATACCACTTATGGTGGCTCCCGCCGTTCCTTGCTACCTCTCGGAAATGACTGTGTCCCGGACGCAATTTAATGTTGTCTTAAATGCGAGTTATGACACCTCGGTTGTGGGTTTAGGGTTTATCCCGGACTTCCCGGTCGCCACCTTGCACCTGCCGGTTGCTCCACTTTTTCTCCCAACTTACCCGCGCTTACCTGTTCATTCTCATTCTGCCGCTGTGTTGGAGAGCTCTGTCTGCGATTTTGTTTTTGATGAACCTCTGAGGTTCTTGGGCCGGTCTAACACTGGTGTCTTACCTGTACATTCTGGTACGCCACAGCTATGGTATTTACCCTTGGACCTGTAACAACAACTATTTCTCTTAACACGATATGATAGTTGGTTTTTGTCTAGACACAGGCGTTATGTTCTTGTTTGGTGCTCTCGCTATCCGTTTAACTGGTTTGTTTCCTCTGATACAGGGCTGTTTGCACTCCAAGACTCCGTTTGGTCACCTGAGGTAAGGTTCGATTCCCTGTTATATGGTCTGGGTTTGCATTGTTTCTTTTCTAACAATCATCCACCACTGGTCAACAGGTATGAACGCTTTCAGGTTTTCTTCGAACCCTTGTTCGGTTCACAGGTAATTCTACTCAAACCCTTGTCTGTTGTTCGTGTTTCATTTCTTCGTTTGATAGCTATTCATTTCGGGCCTTGACCCATATATTTGTTTGTGGCAGGTATCTACCTGTGTTGACTTGGACACTGGCGGTGGTCTCTCGTTCTGTTGATTACTCGACGGCTCTGTCCACGGGTAGCATCCTTCCGTTTATCAACTATGTCTTTGTTGTCGGTTCTGTAAAATTTAATTAGTTCCGTCAATTAGGGTAGTCTGAGTCGTAGGGGTTTGCTCCTTTCTATTCTTAGGTCGTCATATCAGTGTCACGACGAGTTGTCGGTTAGAAACCCCATTTGGGTTTTTCCTTTTCACGCCTGATGTCTGCTCTGAGATTTCGACTGTTGTCGTCGATGTAATGAAGTAATTTACAGTTCTGTGTATTCGGTTGCCTCTGCAAAAGAGTCGGTTGGCCAATTCTAACTCTCCTGTTGTTGGGTGGTTCTGGGTTATTTCAAACCCTCGGTCTCTTGTATTTGCCTGGTTCCGAAGTTGGGCTCGGAATTTATGTGTTAATATAAGATTTCTTTTTCAGCAACGAATCTCTGTTTATATTGGTTATTGCTTTGTTCTTGTTCACAAACAAAACAAGTCCGTTTATCTCCGGGAATGCGTAGCTTCTGTTCTTGCATATTCAGTATTTGTTCATATATATAAATAAAATGATTTACAATGGTGATTCTTTTCTTTTTGTTATTCGCTCAGCCATAGAAATGCATCACGAGGGTTCTCGGTTTATGAAATACCTGTACATGCTTGCTTTACACCGTTTCACTCGTTCGTGTGGTTTCTCTTGAAACGCTTCCCTATACCCTCCGCTTATAAACAGTCTCTCACGCTTCTCGTTGCTTCACCGTCTCTGGCCTGTGTTCTTTTAATAACGCTTGATTCTCCGCTTGTATTACTATGGCCACCACTCAGTTTACTTCTATGCTTGTTCGGCTCTGTTAGAACAGATCATTTAACATGGCAACACTACAATGCTAATAATTCATCTGACGATTAATTTCACAGTAAGGAATAACTTAGTTACGGGTCTATGTTTACAGTGATGGATACAAAATGACTTGAAGTTCTGTTTCTATTAAGATAGATGCAAATTTTGGATTGCTGTACTTTCTCTCTTTCGTCTTTTTGGGGGAAGAACCCCTACAATGATGTCTTTACCCTCTTTAATACAATGCCTCCAACTGTTCTGGAAATAAAACTAACTTAACAGAAACAACTGCTTTTTGTCAGATCTAAACTGATCCTAACTACTGTAACTTATACAGAACTAATTTATTATTTTACCCTGTTATTAGTTTGTTAAATAATTGCAACAGTATTCCTCTACAACCCCTAAATTCTCTTAACAGATAAAACAAAACTAAGTAAAAGTAAAATGGAATGACCGACAAGCCCAACACCTGCCTAGTCAAAATGAACGACAATTTTGTTCCTGAATTCTTCATGAGACTGTCAGCCTCTTAAGTCTCCTCAGAGCTGGATGCTCCTGCATCACACATGCTCTTAACCATTAGATCCAAAACATAAGGATTATCTAAACTATATCTTTACTTAAAATAGTTATTAATAATGATAAAAAAAATTAATATATAAGTTAGAATATCTACATTTTAAAAAAACACGTATTAAAATTCTTAACGATAGATATTCACCACCAATTTACCATGGAGAGTCACTATGCAATATCATGGCTTATCAATACTACATACCCCAAAAACCATAACCCATTTAGCATGACACTTGTTCATATGACATTATTTTAAATTAAAGAATTTAATTATTTACTACTTTGAAAATAAATCTCAGCCTTTGATTTGAGTATACTACTAAGAAAATGAGTAGTCTAACTTATGAAATGATTTTCTTTAAAGCACTTTTTCTAGTTTTTTTTTATCAAAATTTAGCAGAATTTTTTTTAAACTTGAGTTTCTTGGGGATTTTTCAAGGTGTTGAATCCATTTATGCATTCAAAAATGTATTTTCAACAACAAAAGACAATAGTATTGCTTGAAATTTTATCCTCGGATTACTGTGAAAAAGGTTATTTTAGACTACACGTAAGAAAACTCAAATATTTTATGGAGGATAAATCCCTACCATCCACGTAATAATTATTGATAATGAAAATAAAAATTATAAATCTCATATTCTAAATAAAATATATCATATCAAAATTTGGTATAAAATAATGATAGAATTACCTAAAAAAATCAATATTTATAGATAATATTGGTTAAAATTTAAACAATAAAAATTTATTGAAAATAGTTATTATATATATTATTTTAGATAATATTGTTTAAATTATTAACAATAAATATTTTAATTGAAATATTATTATAAATTTATATATAGCTTTTTAAAACTGTCCATGAAAAACTAAAAAATAAACAATAATCAATCATAAAAAAAATATATATAAATTTAAACTTATTTTTCAATATAAATTAATTGTAAAAATTTCTATTATATTATATTTAAATATTAATTTTTATAAGTTATACTATTTATTTTAAAATGATAAAAAATATGGAATTTTAAATTTTTAAATAATTTTTATTTTTATTCTAAAAAAAATGTGTAGATCACCAATTAAACTTATACATAGGACTCATATTTCCGTATTTTTGTGTTATAAAATCTATACTTGAAAACACATAAAATAAGCTATAACATAGAAAAATATATCACCAAATTTGATATATCTAATATCTATCTATATATATATATCTATCTAATCATAATCTATATATATACTAATATATATATAATATAATATATATATATCTATAATTAATTAAGAGGTACATATCAAAAACCCAACTTACTTACATTGTTTTTTTAATTTTTTTACATTTATTTGTAAGATTTTTGTTCTCCTTCCTAAAAACCCCTTCCAAGCTGGAAAAACTACAAAGTTATGTGTTCAAATTTAAAAAAAAGAATTACGTAATAAAGACAAACAAAGTCAACTTTACTGGCTCCTATTTATATTTTCAACTTTTACATTTATTTCAAGATTTTTGGGTTTACTTCATGAAACTCATCCCCAACATAGAAAAACTACAACTAATTGATGTGTTGAAATTTTAAAATGTTGTATGTAAAAAACGACAAACAAAGTGATAGTACGCAAGTTTTTCCCATTTATGTCTTCCAATTTTAAAAAGTTGTAGGTAAAAGAGGACAAACAAAGTGATTGTACGCAACCTATTCCCTTATTGTCAGTCCCACGCTCTTGTCGAGAAGTAGGCAAAATAAGGTCTTTTTTTCTGAACTAAAAAAGCATGATTGTATTATATGAGACATATAAGGAAAACAGATAGTAAAAATTAGGTCTGTTTATGCTGGCCTTAGTCTCTAAAACAATATCTTTTACCTGGTTCCTATAATACGTTGAAGAAAAATAATATCAGCCTCGAACGAGACATGTCTCTTGTCAACCAAATTGTATTAAAACATGCGAGACTTTTAATTAGGGAATTTACACAACATAAGAGACCTAAATTATAAAAACCAGGTTTTTGAGTAGCCGCAACACCCTCCCTTGGTATTCAAAATGCTGTGCGTTTTACTGTATTTTCATGTTAATTCACTGAAGTAGCGGATACGATTCGGCGAAATATAATCACTGGGTTCATCATTTCAAGTATTTTATGCAAAGCAGAGAAGAACATGCGTACGATTCGCCCATTAAAATCAAAAATATATCTTGAAATTCTAATCGATACTCGATACATACTGATCCTATTTTAAGTAGGTTGTATAAGACAGTTAATTTATGTGTGAAGGATTGAAAATGTTTGGAATATTTATATGTCAAAGTCCCAAACCTAGGGTTTGAAAAACAAAAACTTGGCCTTCTAATTACATGCAATAAAGGTTACTTTATACAATCGTCATGGATTTATTGA
Source organism: Pinus taeda (assembly GCA_000404065.3). NCBI lineage: Eukaryota > Viridiplantae > Streptophyta > Pinopsida > Pinales > Pinaceae > Pinus > Pinus taeda. The sequence continues at coordinate 4,628 of APFE030068305.1, forward strand.
TCAGAAAGAATAATATATAAACTATAATGTCTTAATTAATAAATTATGAATAATTCTCATGTTATAAATATTTATATTTGGTTAAATTATTAATTAATATTTTATTTCTCTAAAAAATACAGATTAAAATTAAACTAGTAGAGTATATACATCTCACTAAATTTTAATAATGAAAATTATTAACACAAAACAATTTTGTTAAAAGAAGGTATATTGTATGAGATTGCACTTAATATTTTATTATCAATAATACTACTAATAATAATTATTATTTTTTTTTTTGCGTGAAGACTATTTTATTAAAAAAAGAAAAAATATGTACAATTTTATTAAAAAAAGAAAAAATATGTACAAAGAGGTCAAGACCTCAGAGGGGGCTGAAGCCTGCCATCAACCAGAAATTCTATTACACACAAACCCCTTTGACAACTTTTCCGGGAATGAAAGACCTTGAAACATATTTTATGAGTCTCTTACAAACAAAAGTGTACACCAGAGCTGTGTTTAACAGTACAGTACTATAGCCGACAATGGCTTTGCTGATAAACAATTTGCCCTGAAAGCCATATGCAAAATTAGACCAAAACAAAGGCTTGCATGACCTGTTACAGTTCATAGGACTATAATGTTGCGCATTGATACAAAAACAAGAGCTGAAGCAAAACAGAGTTGGCATTATCAAGAGACGCATAACAGAAAAGAAACATACAAAAAGAGAAACTACCATCATTAGGCATTAAACCAAATTCATTAAACATGTTTCGGAGAGTCGAGAGCATTCTTTTCCACCTGGCTAGGAGAGCCAATCCACGTTACGACCGCGTTGTCTGCATCTCCCGTGTCGCCGCCACCTGGAGGAGTCTCCAAATTCTTAATGCCACCGAGAGGATGCTCCGGCTCACCTGCATGCACATTGCACTGTGTAAAGTCCACCGGATGCTGAGGAGCTTCAGGCACCTTACCTTCTTCCTACGTGTTGTCACCATTGAACACGACACTAGCTACCTCTTCCTGAAGAACGCTATCATCCTGAGACTGAGACGTAGTGGTGTGGGCCGAACTGCTAGGTTTATCCTCCTCCTTAGCAAGGATTACTGTAATACGGGCTGACAAAACGGGCTTGTTGAGCCTACTATGGAATTTGAAGCGGGTTGATTGGAAGGAGTTGTGCGGGAGAGGCCTAGCATGACGAGATGGCGGAGAGGATGGGGAGGAAGAGGCGAGAGGGACAATGTTCTGGTGAGCAGACTGAGAACTGCGGCCTGGATTGCCAGTGGTGCCTCCACAGCGAGAGACTCCATGACGACGAACCATTTCCAAATTAACTGAGAGACCAGGGAAGAGAATTCGGCAGGACCAAATGGGAAAGGGCCGAGCACAGGCAGACCAGGCCAAAATCAAAAACCAGATGAGCTTCCAAGCAGCCAGAACAAAGCAGGGGTGCGGGAAGAAAAGCGGACGGAAATAGAAGGAGCCGAGGAGGGCAATTGCATGAAATAGAAACCAAGCCTTGGATAAAACACCTTGCACGACCTCTCGAGCTGAGTGTGCATTCAATACCAAATGCGTGAACATAATTCTGTACTCTGGAGAATTCATATCAAATGCGGTGGATTTGTGGGATTCGCGCCCATGAGCCAAGTGCAGGGACAACTACCGGCGGGGAGTTACTCCTCCATAAATGGGCTGCAGTGACACCCGCATCCGGGTAATAATAATAATAATAATTATTATTAATTAATTAATTAATTGTATTTGCTTATAATCATTTATAGGCATTCACATTTATTGGCAACAAGGATAGAGTGATTTCCTTCTCAAATACAATCAAAGATTTATTGACATCATGGATAAAGTGATTTGCTTGTCAAATATAGCCAAAGATTTTCCATAAACATTAGAGTTGCATAAACTTGACTAATAGTTCAGATTTGAAATTCCTAATCAAGCATTCACTAACTTAATTAATTTATGAGATATTCTAATAATAATAAAATCAAATTAGACAAAATCAATTTCCCTTTAAAAATTACAATTACAAATTCAAAATTAAAAAATATAAAATACTTTTATCTATTCTATTTTTTAATAATCGAAATATTACAATCAATTTCTTTTTAATTTCCATAATTACACAAAATCAAATTTTAAAAAATATTATATAACATTATATTTCTACTTAATATTTTACCAAAAATAATCTTAAAATGAAATTATTATCATCATCCATACAACACCTACACTCTCTCTTCCTAACTGCGTTTGCCTATCCCCACCTATTTGCTTCACACCTATTGCCATCAGGGGTGGAGTGATTTGCGTGTCAAATACAACTTGAGATTTTCCATAAGCATTAGAGTTGCAAATAGGACTGGTTCAGATTTGAAATTTCTACCCGGGCATTCATCAGCTGAGCCCATTTATGACATATTCCAAGTTTTATTTCCAAGTCTTATCGTATAAAAATATAAATTGGTTTACTGGTAGGTCAGTCAAACACGTAAGGTATTGGAAAGGTCATTGCAAGTGTTAACGCTGGAAAATAGCGATAAATGCTTTTGTTTACGTACAACAGACGCAACCGTCCTTTTGACCATTTAGCTCGAAACATTGTAACATCATTTATCAAATTCCAACTTCAGAGTCCTGATTAATGCATCTTCTTGTCACATTTTCCACAAATTTGAAGATTCAGTACAGAGTGTTTAAACATTAATATCCAGTGCACATGTACTTTGAATGGCACTGCACATTGAACATCTCTCAAATTTCAAATAATTACTCACATTTCTGAAAAAATATTGCCATTCACAAGCAATCTTTTCCTCTCATGCCTTTTCTTTGTTAGAACATCTCTCCTCCGCTTCATTGGCAGCAGAGAAGGTACAAACAAATTTCAAGAAAATACAATAGAGTATAACAACCCTATGTGGGAAGTCTCATACAAAAACACAGCTCTACATACAGCCGTGAATTGCTTGCTTGGAAAAATAGTATTTAACACACATTGCCTATTCTCTTTGGTCATGAACTGTCTAATTTTATAGTAAACATCATATTTCGTCCTGCAACTCCAACCCAACACAATAAATAACCGACTACTAAAACAGTGCTGGAGTACAAGTTCTTCCACATTATAAATATCTGGCGCCGCAGGTGTAAAGGAAACAGATGAAGAGTTTTCTTGATTTTATAGACTGTAGTAAACCTATCACGGTGAAAACATTTCGTTATCCGAACACGATAAAATTCGCACCCGTTTGTTCGCTGGTCAAGATGATCAGTTCACTTCAATATCTCATGGTTCAATTTTTTGTAAACGGACGAGGTAACAAGTGGATCCTTCAAAAAACTTGAGTATTTCTGTCACAATCCTCTAAGTAAAATTTTTTTTTTTAAAACTATATTATATTCCTAACTTATTCAATCCCTAGAATAAAGGTTGACTATATTGCGGTGACATGCATTGATATAAGCTTGGATTTATTTAAATTCGTAACCACACATTGATATTTATATTTTCATATTTATCAAACGTTAAACCCTTTCAATATACACTATCGAATTATTAAAATACATAGAAGTTAATTTTATTATACCGCCCCATACCCAATCTTCTTGATTCGTTGTCAGGTTAACAATTACTTGCCACCTGTAATAAGGTACAAGCACCCATCTGCCGGAAGGTGTAACATTTATGGCCACCGCAGGGTCACCACCTCCTCGGGATCGCCATTGCCGTGGACGATTCTGATCTCTCCTCCGCAATCGGACGGTGGAGGTTCCCAGGGTTTTGGCGGCATCGTTTTTAGGGTTGAAGAGCGAGGGTTCCGGGTCATTTGTCTTTGTTCGGGTTGCCGAGAGCGACTTTCAGTTCTCCTCCGCCATGGTTTCTTCACTCTGGTCTTGGCCCTGGTTAATTTCACCACCCGCGAGCTGTTACAGGCGACGAGCTCTCCGTTGATACCCTTGCTTCGGCACGTCCTCGACCGGTATGTAACCCTTCCTGCTGTGATTTTTCTCCAGAGAAACCATCTTACTGAGCGTTGATATAATTAATAATTCACGGATGTTTGCTGACAGGTATCTGGTTTCGTAATGGCGGTAGCCGCGTTGATGGCACAGGGATTTGCTTTCGAATCACTACCCAGGTAAGTTAAATAACTCACAGTCTTCTGTTTCGGCTATTGCAAATGTTCGCCGCCTTATACTACCCTGTTTCCTGCCAGGTCTATTGATAAATTGCCATTGAAGACGAATCACGGTTGTCTTCCTTTGCATTTGTTTTAATCAGCGTTCAATGTATAGAACGGGGCTCCTAGGGTTTAGGGTAGTCTGGCTTAAGGCTCGAACAGAGTTATCTGTATATAATTTCAATGATTGTAAATAATGGGTTCTCGGATTAAGCTATATGTAATGATTAGATCATTATAATTGCCGCTTGTCTTGTTATGACTGTTACTGGTTTTTACCCGACCTGGTCGGTGTCAAAAAAGGGGTTTTCCCTATTTTTCATCATTGTTAATATGTGAGTCCCCATGATTTTAAAGGACCGGCTTTGTCACAGAATTTCCATATGTTAATGATAATGTTCCTTGGTTGTTCGATTCGCCTGTATGGGTTCGATTATGATTTTTACAGTTTTGTTTCCATTCGGCCGTCGGCCTACTTATGACCTCACGATATCGTGATTATTTCTGTACTTATAAGGACTGCATTTGATAATCTTTTCTCTTCCGTTAATTTGTTATACTATGAGCTCTTTATATGCACTTTTACTGTGTAATGATTTTGGAATCTCTGAGGAAAAGATCCGGTTGTCCGAACAGTATGATGCTAAGTTCTATCTGCCGGTTAATCACATGATGGCTGTAACGGCATGCTCAACTCCGGCTATTTAATGTAATCTTTTGTTTTCTTTTCCCTTAGCAAGTAAAAACCCCGAATAGTTATTTCAATAGATGGGTTTCTTGTCATTGGGTTCCGGCTCTTTTTGCTGTGGCTTACCGCCACCAGGTGGTGTTCACCTGCGCGCAATTGTTTCAGACCGAATACCCATTTATTATTGAAGTCGTAAATTTACTTTATGCTATGACTCTGTTTATTTACGTTTTGATAAGGGTTTATCTGAACGATAGCGAGACTATCGCTGTCAGGAAATGCCCATTAATTGATGGTGATATTTATACAAATTGTATTATTTGCCAAACCTCTGGTTGTTATTGATACAGTTGCGTTCATTACGTACCGTATTTTGCCTGGTGATATGAGGGCTTCTGATCATGTTACCCGACAGATAACTGATTCATTAAATTGGGTGATTTGTTTCTAAATACAGAGTTTGGGTTATCTTGCTGCATATATATATTAGGAACTTTCATATATCTTTATTCTAAAGGTCCCCGCATTCCTGATATTGTTCTTTCTTATAAATCGCTGTCTGTCTATTTGACATATGAACATATCTTTTGTATAAAAAGCTGTGCAGAAATTAATCTATTTACTTTTCAGATATCTATTTTTATTGTTTAGGATTCAGGTTAATGTACAGACAGGGTATAATGTACAGGTTTTACTTGAACCTTCAGTTTTCTGTTCTCTTTCCTTTCTGTACGTATCTGTTATGTGGTATAACATAAACGATAATAATAATTTAAAGCCTGCATCATAATCTAATAACGATTAAATATTAATAATCAACTATTACCACCATTATCAATACCAATCCTGGGAATTAGTAGATTTGGTATACTTACCTGTACTTTCTGTTGCTTCCTTCCGCTCTGCTATCACCTGCAGAAATCTATCTGATGCTTGTTATCCACCCAGCCACGAGACTAGTCGTCTGCACTGCGTCTCTCCCCCAAGCAACCCCTTGCTGGCCACAGCCTCTGCAAATGGGAAAGCACAATTGTGCCGGTGCTATCTGGTCCTCACCAGACGTAGCACATTTTCCATAGCTCAGTGCCTCTTTTCTCTTCTGTCATTTTTCCTGTTTGTTCCAAAAAACAACCCAGGTCTTTTCTCCTCTTCTTTTTCTAAGGAGAAGAGAAATAGTTAGGGTTTCAGCCTAATATATTGGCAACTGCTTTTCCTTTTCCTTCTCATGCATAAAGAGAGGAAAATAACTTTCTTTTACATGAACTATCATGCACACAAAATTATGCATTTCATATTATTAAATTTAAAACATATAATATTCCATTACTTCAAGAAGATAGTAATTTCTGTTTATCTTTAACCACAGGGTAAATAAGTAATTTATTTACTTAAACTTCTTTGGTCATTACAATTTCACATGGATTTTACCTCTTTTCCACAAAATCATTGAAGTATTTGACATTTTTCTTATCTTTGTCAAAAAAAAATGAGGAATATTAATGGTTCTTAAAATTTATCCTGTTACGAAGAAATAATGTTTTGTTTTCTATTTTCTATTTAATTATTTTATTTATTTTGGAAAAGTTTTTCGAATTTAATATAAATAGTTTTTAAACTTTAATTTAATTTGATTTAAAAAAAATAAAAAAATTTACTATTCTTAATAGCAGAGAAATTTAAAATTAAGATTTATTATAAAGTAGTTATGTTTTCTTAATTAAATTGACATTTCAAAAAAATGTCATTTTCTAAAATTGTCATTGGAAAATGAGTTATGATTTTTAAATGTGGTATAGTGAGTCATGGTACTCAACCATGATATTATAACATAGTTTATTCATAAATTAAATATCTTCATGATCCAGTGGTGTTGAGAATTATAATTAAAATTTTTGTCATCTTCTAAAATTGTCATTTGAAAATGTGTCATGATTTTTAGATGTGGTATAGTGAGTCATGGCACTCAACTATGATATTATAACATAGTTTATTCACAAATTAAATATCTTCATGATCCAGTGGTGTTGAGAATTATAATTAATATGTTTGCTATATATATTTTTAAATGTATATATGTTTAAGTCCTATATTGATTTTTTTATAATTAATAATAATAGCAATCTAAAATAAAATTGTTATGGTTTTGAAAATGAAGTTTTATGTGTGCGAGGAATTTTGAGATTCAAATGAGGTGTATTTGCAAAAGGGGCCTACATAGACATCCAAAGGTTATAGTGGTAGCTATTGGAATAAACTCTATGAGATTAACTTCCTCTAGATATTATATAATAATTTAAAATAATGCTATATATATATATATATATATATATATATATATATATATATATCTTAAAATAAAAATAAATATTCTCTAAATAGAAAAGCAATGTCCCCTAGAATAAAGAAGAAAAAAAAATATGTTGTGCATGTTTGATTCTTTGTTCATATGACCTAATATAATTTCATGTAAATTAAATAAACTAGAATTTGCACCAATTGTTGCAAAGAAAACGCAGTAAGGTATAAATTCGAAAAGAATAGATAGATATAGAAGATCATTGAATATAGAAAATAGTAAACAAAATATAATAAATTGTTGGGGAAATTCTGTGACGTCATTACAAACAAATTCATTGCTTTTGTAAGCCATAATAACCCTCTTCATGTAAGGTAGGAAATATTTTTTATTACAAGAAGGACACTAAAATTTTTGAAGAGATATCTATGAAATTTCCTAATGTACTTGCAGTGAGCTAGACACCGTATTATATAATACAAATACTCTTTCAAGTTAAAAAAATAAGAGTGCCAATGTGTGCTGTTATGGACTTTTGTAACAACCTTGCACAATTGTAATTGAAGAAGACTTTCTCAAGGATAAAATACAACTTTACAAGGAGTAGGCAAAGGGTAAAACCATAGCATGCCCTTATGACTTATGTCATCAAATTTAGAAAGGAAGTGAATTAATACCAATTAATTATTATCGAGATTTCCCAAAATATTTAATGATTTGCAAAAATGAAGGATCACAGGAAATGAAATTGATTAGCACACCATTAAAATGTAGAACTAAGGAAACTATAAATTCAAGAAAATTGATACGTTCTTTAATATCTCAATGATGTTGTGTGTCAAACCAAAAATATAGTGCAAGAAATACAACAATAACACACGACACAAAAACAAAAATCTACCCATGAAACTAAATACTGGAAAACCAACAACAATAGAAGGGTTGCTCATCTCTTCATGAATTTGGAGAATGCAGACTACATTATATGTTGATATCTATTGCTACTCCTGATTCGGAACTTGAGCAACTACCTAGTGATGATCTCTTTCATTCTGCGGGTGAAACTCTTGCCCTTTTGGATCAATCGATCTAAGTTAGGTTCATCATGTCCAGAACAATACAATTGGTAGTGTTTGTTGGGCTAATTAAATTCAAAAGCATAAAAATACTTGTCATGTCGAGGGAATCAAGATAAATCAAATAACATAGTCAATAAAAAAGAGGTAAACTAAACAACTGGAAAAGATTTCAATTTTAGAGCATCTACCTAGTTTTTTTATAAATTATTTTAATTGGGCATTTAGTCTCTCTCTTTTTATATATATGAAGTGCATACACAAGTACGCAATGAGTTCTGTAAGTGTCACTTTTCTATACAATATGTGATGTACCTGTTACAAATCCTAGGTAGGTGATGAAACTGTCCCCAGGATAGAAATTGCAACCCATCTTGTAAAGGGTACCGACAAAAAAATTATTTTGTTTCTAACAGATCTTAATGCATAGCACGTGCATTCGGATCCGTCCTTCAACATTGGAAGCCAAGGGCACCCCAAATCCAAAGATGATGGAGTCCTAAAAGCCATGAAGCAACTCCTACAATTGTAGTTATCAAAGAAAAAATAACCATGAGACCCATTGCTTCATTCCCCAATGGAAAATAGATTGGAGAAAACCCTAGAGGAAGAGATATTCCATGACCTGCAAGTCAATCATGTAGTCATTTAGCAACACACTTAATCATATATTTAGCCCAAAGAACACACTACATGTGGAAGGAAAAAGAAAAATTGTGATTCATCTAGAGATTTATGTGGACATTGAATTAATAAAAGTTCAAAACTAAAAAAAAAAAATACTTGAGACATAGATATTAGTGAACAGTAAATATTTTAGGAAATGTATTAGTTTTTCATATTGTAAATGCTCCAGAAAAACAATATTTATATTTACTAAGAAATTAGTAAGTACCAGTATGTGTGGTAAAGGGAGTCATTGAGAGGCCATCTAGCACTAGCACCGACAACAAGAAACATGCAAAAATTCAACAACAACAGAAAACCTGCAAGAGACTTCACCACTCCCAATGCCATTATAATTATAAAACAGTGGTAGCTTAACAGACTATAAGTACCAACCAAACGGGGCTTAATTTAGAGAAGGAAAATGACAAATTACCAATCTATACCATACACTAGATTCCTAATTTGCAAAGGATGAGATCAAGCTGAAAACAATGGTGGCTGGAGACTTTCCAGGATGCCTATTAGTGTGAGAACATGTGAAAATGGTCATGAACTTTTTGGCATTGTAGATGCCATTAGAAGTGATGTTTGTGCCCAACATCTGCCAAAAGATCAACATTTTTCCTCCACATTAGCTACAAAAATAAAGATAGAACAAATGATGAAACTTAGATTTCTTTTCTAGTAAAAATCAGTCAGCTATAGAAGGGTATTTTTTGTTCCTCTAGCTTGTGAAGTTAGTTTTGATGCTTTGAATAATCCAGACAAAAGCTCGAAAATAACTTCAATGAGCAGTTCTCTGCTTAGCAATCAATGTGGGGATATTTATATAAAAAATAGTACAAGGATTTGTAAAAACTATTGATAGTGGCAACAACGGATATATCCTTACACCATGAACATGTCCTCATGTGTTCCCAAACCACCTGAAAGAAACCCCATGTACGCAGACAAACCACAACTCCAACCTCTTTCAACTTTGAATGTTGCAAGCATGCCAAATTGGTTATCTGTCTTCAGTGCTTTAGAAATATCTCAAATATCAGCTCTAGATCTGCCAGTTACTTATGGTGATTCGGTAGATTCTGATGAGGATATTGAGGAAGGTCAAGCAACTAAAACAGATGCTCTGTTAGGACTACATATTAGTGTGAGAACACATGAAAATGATGTTTTAAGATTGAAAATCATGATGAAATCATCTTCTATTTGGTTACCATAATTGTCACAATATTTATGTTTTTTCCCCATGGCCAATAGAGTGAGTGCCCAAGATTTCATGGAGGAAGCAGCACTGGAAGCCAAGCTTTGGGCATCCCAAATCTGGAGATGATGGAGTCCTGAAAGGCATGAAGAAGCTCCTGCAATTGAAGCTATCAAATCAAAAATAACCATGAAACTCATTTCTTCATTCCCCACCGGAAAATAGATTGGAGAAAACCCTAGAGGAAGAGATCTTCCACGACCTGCAATTCGATCGTGTAGTCATTTAGCAACACACTTCTTCATATATCTAGCCCAAAAGCACACTATGTATGGAAGGAAAAATAAAAATTGTGATTCATCTAGATATTTATGTGAACCTTGAAATAATAAAAGTTCAAAAATGAAAGAAAAAAATTGAGACACAGTGGCAACAACTGATATATCCAGACACCATGAACATGTACTCATGTGCTTCCAAACGACCTGAAAGAAGCCCCATGTACACAAACAAACCAAAACTCCAACCTCTCGTCAACTTTGAATGTTGCAAGCATGCCAAATTGATTATCTCTCTTCAGTGCTTCAGAAATGTCTCAAATATCAACTCTAGTTCTTCTGGTTACTTATGGTGATTTGGTGGATTATGATGAGGATATTGATAAAGGTCAATAAACTAAAATATATGCTCTATCTGGATTGTCTATTAGTGTGATAACACATGAAAATGAACTTTGAAGATTGAAAATCCTGATGAGCTCATCTTCTAATTGGTTACCATAATTATCATAATATTTATGTGCTTACCCATGGCCAATAGAGTGAGTTCCCAAGCTGTCATGGAGGAAGCAACGCTCATAGTGATTCGGTGGATTCTGATGATGATATTGATGAAGATCAAGCAACTAAAACAGATGCTCTATCCGAACTGCCTATTAGTGTGATATAATGGCTCAAGAAAACAAGAAAGGAGATCATGATGAGACCGCTTGCGAGCCTCCCAAACGGCCTCTTCTGTGTGCTGATAATTGTGAATTTTTTAGAAGTTGCGGCTGCAATGGATTTTTGCTCCAATGTTACAGAGATATGGTATTGAAGTATGCCAAGGTGAAGGCTTCGTCCTCGACTTTATCAGTTGAACATAACAATGATAATATTGTGAAGCTGGCTGAGGTTTCTAAACTGCCCTTCCAGTTAACTAATCAAGCAGAATTGGAGGGTTTGCCCAACTCGTCCAATGGAGAATCAGGCCAGGAAGAAGGACAAGAGAGAACAAAGCAAGTCTCGACCCATTGCAATTGTTGCAAGAAATGTGTTGGATTAATAGGCTTCAATTGTCGTTTTGGGAAGACCTTTTGCTCTTTGCACTGCTATTCAGACAACCATAATTACCCCTTTGATTATAGGGCAACAGGATGAGCAGCCATTGAGAAAGAAAATCTTGTTGTCTAGGTGGAAAAGGTAGATAAGTTTTAGTTTGTTTCATATGTCAGCCAATCTATGAAGCCAAGCTAAACCTTCAGAAACAGATTAACAACCTTTTCTGTTATGGTGTGTGATGATGATTAAAGAGTGGACATCTTTAAAATTTAATTTTATAGTTTGCTTTCTTGGAGCCATAAGCATTTTGTTTGGTGTCTGTGGATTGGATGTGTTTCTAAGGATGGCTATCTACACTCATATTTGCCTGGTGATTAATCTTGTACAATAATATTCTAGAGGGCCTAGGCTATATTTTCCTGATTTACTCTGAAGTTCAAGAACCACATGTTTTCGAGCTAGCAGGATTATTACCTATTAATGTGTGTAACTTTTCTATTTCCCTGGAAGAATCAAGTATCATTAGTAGTTAACAACATCAACCTATCATCATCTTTTTACATGATTTTTTTTTAATCTTTTGGATACACTGCTTGTATTAAAAATTTGAATGTTCAGTACTTGCCAATTTCATCTTCTAATTGGTTACCATAATTGTCACAATATTTATCTGCTTACCCCATGGCCAATAGAGTGAGTGCCAAAGTTGTCATGGAGGAAGCAGCAATGGAAGCCAAGCTCTGGGTACCCCAAATCTAGAGATGATGGAGTCCTGAAAGGCATGAAGTAGCTCTTACAATTGTAGCTATCAAAACAAAAATAACCATGAAACCTGTTGGCGAATGGCCAACTCAAAAATGGCTACAGTGGAATCAACTTCGAACTCCAAAAACAATCAAAATACCTATCATCCAGCTTGATAGCTATAACCCAGATCTCCCAAAATTTCTATCAATTTTTTACCAAAATCATACTAAAATTTCTACCCGTTGGACTACTCTTTTAATTAATATAGTTAACGTTGGATGAGCCATTGATCTCACAACATTAATGCCAAACATATTTTTTTGGCATACGGAACATGTGGGCCTACATGGACTAGTGAGTTATGGAACAGACGAACATGGGTAGGACTTCTACAAATCAATTCAAAACACCAAAACTCCAGATGTTGGAGTTGGTGATGGGACAAATTTGTAATTAAAAATTCCTGGAAATAAGTCAAAAATGCATGCTTAAATGCCGCAAAATGTCAGATGATTATGCTGAGTGACCGTTATATATTAGGAAACCTAGAAAACTATCCACATTGTAGAAATTTGTTCCATTCCACTGGCCAATCTCAGGGAACCCTTAAATTGTGTATAGCTATCAGATTTTTATTTTTAGCATTCAAATCTTGTTGAAGTTATTGCGCTAATCAAGATCAAAATTTCTGAGTAGGTACATGAATGGTTTTAGAAAAGCCTGTTAATTAAGGAAAGTGTAATGGGAATGGCTTTCTCAGTCTACTTCTCAAGAACAATTTGAAATTTCGTTACCAACCTGTAGTAGGGAAGCTAGGTCCCCACATGAGTTTTGCCTATTCTTTTGGGCATTGGGTTTCATTGAAGACTGTCATCTAGTGGGAAGTTTCATGCCCCTCTGCTGGATTTGGAGATTTTGTTGCTGTTAATTGATAGGAATGGAAATTTTTCTTTAGTTTAAGAAGTTTTGGGTACCCTTTAGGCTCGCTACTATGATGCAAATGGATGGGTTGGGGAGCTATATGCATTTAAAACAAGCGTGCATTATGCCCCTGAATTTGAGTGCTATTGTTCAAAATAATGCTAATACACCCATTACATATTTAGATATAGATGTGCTTGTCTTAAAATTAGGAAGGGAAAATGAGTATGATTTAGAAAGTTGTACTACAGTCACTCAAGTAGAGGCTTGACCATTCCTAGCATTGATCAAAAAGTTTTTTGGAAAAATAAAGTATAGGTTAAGCTTCAAATTAGTAGTTAATGCATCAGAAGATGACAATGTAGGGAACAATATAATTCAATGTGGGGCTATCCAGGAGACAAACACTAAGTTGTGTTTTTCATCTCATCATAATGCAGTAGAGTCCATTGTTACCGCGGTTATAAACCAATCTAAAGATATGGGTCTTACAAAAGGCATGGATACCCTTTCTAGATGTTCAAAGAAGGAAAATGATGGGAATGTAAACAATAACCTAAAATCCAGTTGGAAAAAGCCTCAAAGGCCTCTAAGAAGAGCCAGGAATGCTTCCAGGGAAAGGTATATGAATAGTATTTCTGATACATCTTTGTGATGAAAAGCAAGGCTAGAAAGAATGAAATCAGCAAGAAACTACAAGTTTGTTATGAGAAAACAAGATTTTGGGCCTTGTTGGTTACTGTTTCCTTCAGTGTTATTATGATAACTCAAGGTATTCACTGCTCTTTTGCTTCACAATTGTCTCATTTGAAGTTAAAGATAAATACCTTTATTGCTTAGAAGATCGTGACTTTATATTGTTATTAACCTAAAAGAAAAGAAACTCAAGCCCACAGGCAATGTATCCATTAGATTGATGTCATTGCAAGGATCATAGAGTTCTGCATGTTGGTTTTGTTTCGTCATCTTATTCTGAATGTAAAATGTGATTATCCATTTTTCTTTTTCCACTCTAGCAATTTGATTTTAAGGTTTTGTGTTGGCAAACTTTAGGGACCAAACATAACTCCATGCTTATTATGTTCCCATGATCTTACTATGGCATTGGAATAATTATTAGAGTAGTTTCCATGAAAAGTTTCTAAGTTTGCTCTCTATTAGGCATATTCACCAAAGCTTATTCTCTAGTCAATAAAGTCATAGCTTGAAATAGGATTTTGTAATCCTATCGAAATCTTTCAGTAAATTTTGCTATAAGGATTAAAATTTTCCAAGACCTATTTTTACTTCTGTTTTTCAACCTAATGAATTGGATCAATGGGGGAAACTTATGTTTTCTTCCCTGGTTGCTTTTCATGTATGTCTTCACAAGGCACTAGTACCCTGCAAAATATTTCACTAAAATGAGGACAAGAAAGTCAATTATCTATGCACAATTCTTGCCATTGCTTTAATTCCTTAAATTACCATTTTGGTGATATCAAAATAAGTAGGGCCAGAGATTAAACTACAACTAGGCCAAGTACAATAAAAAGTTTTCTGCTACTAGAGAGTCAATGATCCTTAATATGGGAATTCTCATGCTTGTTACTTTTAGGTATGTTTCTTACAATAAACATATTATGTTAGAAAAACTAAAGACATTCTCTCAGAAATTGGATGCTATCAAATTCATAATCAGTGAACCACCTATAGTTGGTTGTTCTTACAATGTTTGTAGTTTTGGTTAGCTCTTATAGTTTGCATCATTAATTAGTTAAAATACATGGAATCTACTGTTTGTTTTTCTTCTTCAACTAATACATAATAATCCCATTTTCCACATTAATGATGACGTGGATAGTTTATGATAAATATTTCTAACAACTGGTTGGAATCTGTAATTTCTAGTTATTGTAAGACATTTCTATGATTAAGTGAGGAATGAGTCCATGTAGGTCAGTTTCTCATGGTGATAGAAGACAAAATCCCTTCACAAGCTTAGTTATATTCCCCAATTGAATTTCGGTAAGTAATTTGTTATTTTAATTATGTCATGATAAGATGAAATAATATATGTTTTAATTATTTACTACAATCACAGCTTTGCAATAAGAGAATTTGAAGATGCGTCTATCTTTCATTAAACACCAAACCAAGGTTTGTTATGAAGCATGATCATTGGTTCAAAAGGTTGTAACAGAGGTCCAAAATTGACCAAAAACACCATGTAAGCATATGAACCTAGAATCCACTATAAATTGATGATGAATCGTGAGTATGTTTGAATGACAAGATGCTGCAACAAAACTCCAATCATATAGGTTGGGTTGAATGCGGTAGCTTTCACTTGGAAGAGAAATCTAGAGGTCAATTAATAGTTTTTATTCGAAACAGAGTATGCAAGGTTCTACTTCTTGTTGATTGAAAAAGCCATGGGACATAGGCTCTACATTTTACAAAGCAATAGCACAACCTTTGTATTGGCTAATGTTCATTGTTTCCACTTTAGCAAATAATATTTTGGGTGTTATATGGATGCAACAAACATAAAAAATGATGGACATTGAAGTGGGTAGCGTAGTCAAGAACATATAATGATATGTAGTGCCTAGTTACTAATGCAATGAGGTGGTATTTAATTGTTTACTACAATCATAGTTTAAGAAGAAAATCCCGTTGTCAAGGAAGGAAAGGTGGATAAGCTATAGTTTGTTTCATATGTCAGCCAATTTACGAAGCTAAGCTAAATCTTTAGAAATAGATTAACAATGTTTTCTGCTATGGTGTGTGATGATGATTAAAGAACAAACATCTCTAAGATTTCATTTTATAGTTTACTTTCTTGGAGCCATAAGTGTTTTGTTTCGTGTCTATCAATTGGATATCTTTCTAAGGATGGCTATCTACTCATGTTTGTCTTGTCATTAACCTTGTAAGTAATATTTTAGAGGGTTTGGGCTATATTTTCTTGATTTACTTTGAAGTTTAACAACAACATGTTTTCGAGTTATCTGGATTATTACCTATTAATCTATGTAACTTGTCTACTTCCTTGGAAGAATCAAGTATCATCATTAGTTAACAACATCAACCATCATCATTTTCTTACATGTTTTTTGTGTCTGAATATTTTGAATACACTGCTTGTATTTAGAATTTCAATGTTCCCTACTTGCCAATTTCATCTTCTAATTGCTACCATAATTTTCAAAATATTTATATTCTTATCCCATGACTAATAGAGTGAGTGCCCAAGCTGTCATGGAGGAAGCAACATTGGAAGCCAAGCTTTGGGTACCCCAAATCTAGAGATGATGGAGTCCTGAAAGGCAGGAAGAAGCTTCTATAATTGCAGCTATTAAAACAAAAATAACCATGAAACTTGTTGCTTCATTCCCCACAGGAAAGTAGATTGGAGAAAACCTTAGAGGAAGAGCTCTTCCACAACCTGCAAGTCAATCATGTAGTTATTTAACAATAGAGTTCTCAATATATTTAGCACAAAAGAAACAATATGTATGGAAGTAAAAAGAAAAATTGTGATTCATCTAGAGATTTATGTCAATCTTAAATTAAAAAAAGTTAAAAATATATAGTGAACAATAAGGATTTTATAAATGTATGAGTCTATCATATTGTAAATGCACCAAAAAAACAATATGTATATTTAATAAGAAATTAGTAAGTACATGTATAGTAAGTGGGGTAAAGGGTGTTATTTAGAGCCCATCTGACAATATCACCCACAAAAAGAAACATGCAGAAGTTCAATAGAAGCAGAAAACCCAGAAGATACTTCAACACTCCCAACGCCATTATAATTATAAAAATATGGCTGCTTTACAAACTATAAGTACTGACCAAATGGGGCTTGATTTGGAGATTTTCTGGACTACCTATTAGTGTGAGAACACATGAAAATGCCCATGAAATTTCTGGCATTGTAGATGCCACTAAAAGTTAGTGAACAGTAAAGATTTTATAAAATGTATGAGTCTATCATATTGTAAATGCACCAGAAAAACAATATGTATATTTAATAAGAAATTAGTAAGTACCTATATAGTAAGTGGGGTAAAGGGTGTTATTTAGAGCCCATCTGACAATATCACCCACAAAAAGAAACATGCAGAAGTTCAATAGAAGCAAAAAACCCATGAGATACTTCAACACTCCCAACGCCATTATAATTATAAAAATATGGCTGCTTTACAAACTATAAGTACTAACCAAATGGGGCTTAATTTGGAGATTTTCTGGACTACCTATTAGTGTTAAAACACATGAAAATGCCCATGAAATTTCTGGCATTGTGGATGCCACTAGAAGTGATGTTTATATCCAACATCTAGCAGAAGGTCAACATTTTTCCTCCATATTAGGTGCAAAAATATGAAACTCATATTTCCTTTATAATAAAAATCAATCAGCTATAGAAAGGTATTACATACGTACAAAAAGAACCCACCTTCAGAATTGGAGGGTTTTCCTAGCTCTTCCAATGGAGAATCAGGCCAGACAGAAGGACAAGAGAGAGACAAGCAGGTCTTGACCTGTTGCAATTGCTGCAAGAAACATGTTGTATTAACAGGCTCCAATTGTAGTTATGGGAACACCTTTAGTTCTTTGCAATTCTATTCAAACACGCATAATTGCCCCTTTGATTATAGGGCAACAGGCCGAGCTGCCATTGAGAAAGAAAATCATGTTATCAAGGTGGAAAAGCTAGATAAGTTTTAGCTTGTTTCATACGTCAGCCAATCTATGAAGGTAAGCTAAACCTTCAGAAACAGATTAACAGCCTTTTATTCTATGGTTTCTGATGATGATCTCAAACCCTACGAAAGCTCACATGGCCTTCAATATATCATCAACCTCGCTGACGGTAAATGACCTGCCTTCCTCTAAATTGAGCAATTTAACGACCCCATTGTCCGCCAGTAACGAGTACCTGCACACTCACAAACCTAAACTCACCGCCTTATTGCTTAAATCGACATGAACCTTGATGGCCTTGGTGAATTTCCCATTGCCATCAGACAACAGCAGAACTTTGCTATTATCTCCTCCAATCCCAAGATAATCCTCTAGTGCTTTAAGCATGAAGAATGCATTCGTTTACAAAAACATAAGTGATTAAATCCATGCCCTTAGCCCTGAGCTCGTCCACCCTCTGAATGAAGTCGGGGACATTCTTTTAAAAACAAATCAGAGTGAAGGCTCCGAGAACTGCAAGGAGGATGAAGGAGGGAAATGCATTGTGAAGGAAGAAGCACTTGGAAATAGTGCTGGGCAAGAGTGATCCAGGTAATGCGGAGCAAGGGCGAGGTTGATCTAAGCATGCAAGTATAATTTGTAACTAAATTCTTAACTAACTTAATACTGGTCCAATCAATTGAATGGCTCAAACTATTGTAATCATCTAACACTTAAATCAAGAGTGCACAAATGTACACGTACTTTCAAAGGAGAGTTGATTTTAGAGCAGAACGCCTTATGGCTTAATTATTTGAAGACATATGTTAACTAACTTATTTGATTATCAACTTCATATATATCTATATAAAACATAATTATTAAAAGAAAATATATAACATTCAAAAATAAAATTTAAACAATGAAAAATTATACATTTTTTTCACTCCAAAATAATTTTTCACTTATGAAATTTAATCCTCTCCTCTAATATAAGATATGTTCTTAAGGAAGATCTTGCTGGTTGATAATAAATATGCTTCAAAAACACTTACTTAAACATATATTTTTAAAGGATATAACTAACTATAAAAAGCTTTAAAACAATGAAAGTGTGAAACATGATGTGATGTGTCGGCAAACATTATTTAACATGGAAACATCTTAAATATTCAAAACCTTAGATCTCATAATTCATTTATATTTTTTTTTTCTCAATATTAATATAATGTTCCAAATATTTTAAATATCCCAAACCTTAATATAATGCTCCAAATATTTTAATGGTAAGAGCTCATGGCAACTTATTTACAAACCTCTCCATAGAAGTTTTAATTTAATATTTTATTGAGTATTATGGTCTAATGTTATCAACTTAATACTTGATATACAAAGGATTGAAATAATTTAAAAATTGGATAAAATAAGTTAGCATAAATACTATGTCATCTATATAGTAAAGATAAGATGCATTTTTGAAATCCTAGTAATAGAAAATTCAATCTAATGTAATAATTATGTTTTGTAATATTTTTTCTTTCAAGTAAAACGAAAATACAAAGAAATATTAACTTATTATTAAATTTCCATTGATATTATGTTAGGATTAAATATCTCATTGCGTTGTTAGATGATACATCCTATATTTTTATTTAATATTTCACTCCTTTGCTCCATTATGGTAATAAGATAATATTAAAACTATTTGTTTACAACAAGAGCATTATTCAACATGTCCTAGGGTTATGGTAATGATGAATTATAAATAGTTATTCAACATGTGCAGGGTTATTGTAATGATGAATTATAAATCATTGTGAGAGATTTAAATAATTTATAATCTTTTTCAAATTTAATTTGACTATTTCCGCATTTTCCACTAATGGCAAGTGGCATTGCTTCTACTAGTTACCACGATGGTGATAGTTACCACGATGGTGAAAGGTATAGGTAAAATTTTGGGAGGTATAGATTCTTCATATAAGCTCTATTTAAGGTGACCTTCTTCATATTTCTCATCTTCTCACCTTGTATATGGGGAATTGATGGACATCTACCATCTTCAAAGAGAAATCAAGAGAGGCTGAGCCACAACTTGAACTTTTTGCCTAAGCCTACAACCACAGTCAACCATATTGAGATCTAGATTTGTATCTAGAGACAAAGAAGCCATTGAGCATGACTATGGTTGGTGATCTTCCTTAAACCACCATAGGTTGTAGACCTCCCTTTTTGTAGGTTGAAGGTCTCCCTCTTCAAAACATTAAGGATCGTTTCCTCTACTAGAGGACTTCAACTTCCACCTAGATTTGGAAAAGTTTTGGTAATCACACTAAGAGTTCGAGGTTGAGACCTAAATCGTCCCCCTCTCTAAGACAATAGGGTGTACTTCCTCCAGTACAAGACTTCAGCCTCTTACTAGACTTTGAAGAGTTCTAAGAACTACACTAAGCATTCCAATGTTCGTGGTCATCCTTAAACCATCACCGGTTGAGACCTCGAGTTATCCCACCATATCCCATCATCTCAGAGAGTTGATTCAAGTTATTTTTGTCATGAATTTTGGTATTTTTGTATTATAAGAGTCTTCTTGGACTCCTATATACCCCTTCAAATTAAAGGGGGGAATGTTGGACATTTAATGCACTCAAGGTTATGTTGTGGAAGTTGAACAATCAAAGGGAGTCCAAGAGACCTTGGAATATGAATACAAGAGTGTATATCTTGTGAACAGTAAACGAAACTAATGTATTATATTTTGTATTTGTCTATTAGTCTTGTGTGCATTTAACACCTTTTTAGTGTTGGAAAGCTCTAGATGTACAGAAGAACATCAATAGGAAAGTAACCATCTTTGTGTTAGTTTATGTAGCTCAGACCAGTGTTCTAGTCTCAGGCGATGTTTATGAGGTTAAGGAACATAGTGGTTTCATTTTCTCCAATACCTAGAAAAAAATTGTATTTAAAATGACCTTAATTAAAATTAATTAGAGTGTTTAATTATTTTCCTAAGTATAAATTAAGGAAATGGTTTAATTAATCAAGATTAATTAAGATAAATAATTTTCCTCTAGTGACCTCTGGAAAAGTCATTCGATGGGGTCAATATGATATCATCCATTGATTGAGATTAGATTGTGGCCATTGGTTGCTCAACCAAATATTATAAGAGGAAATCAATAGTCAATTGGAGAACATATCAGAGACACAATTTTGTAGTTATAGCGAGGGTGTTGTGATAGCATGGAGGACACCAATGATAAGGTTTCAACAAGAAAATTAAGGAGATAATTTCTCGAGAAATTTTTCATGAAGATTCCAGTGATTCTAAGAGAAGGAAGGAGGCTGAATTATTCTACAAAGAGGTTGCATTAGACAATGCAAGTTACTAGTGCGAATTATTGGGAAGCAGTTTGACTCCCAATTACAAGAGACAGTGGCTAGAGGAAGTGTGAGTTTATATAGTGAATAGCTAGATAAAGAGGAGATTATTGGAATGAATTTAAAGAGGTAATGAAAATTCTAGGAAAGGTTCTGCACATTTCCATTTTTGTTAGTGTGTGTTGCTGGAGGAAGGTTGAAATTGCAAAAAGGAGAGGCAAGTTTGTTGAAGAGGTTTGATTTGGTCAGTACAAGTGAAGAATATATATTTTTGGATGTTTTCTAGCGAGAGGAAAGAAATATATGTAATCCTTAATTGTCGCAGATTTATTAAAAATATAAACCTTCATTTGCAAAACTATTTTTCACAACACAAGAGTTTTTCCTAGGACATTTTTCTAAAAAAATTGATGCTCATTATTTGTGTGCATGGGCAATATTTTCTCAGTTTCTATGGTTTATTTAATTTTATGTGAAGTTTCTATAATACTTTATTCAATATTTTTCTCATACAAACTATATAAGACAAATAATCAAATTGATACGAGAATTATAACGAGTAACTACAACAAAATTTAAAATTTGACATGGTATGAGAGTCAATTTAGGGGAAAAAGAAGGATCTATCCAGTAATGGGAGAGCCAAAGTTTTAAAACCCTATTTTTATTCTTGATATTTATTTTTTTTTCACTTCTTTCTAATATTTTGAAAATAACCTTAAAAGGTTTGAGAGATCGAGATAGATTGGATGGAGCCTCAAACTTTGGCAACTGGAAAGACAATATTTCCTTATTGTTGGGAGAAAATAGTTTCAAAGAATATGTGACCAATGTGATAACCATTTCAATATATCTAGAACAACTTTCAATATACCAGAAGGAAGATGCCAAAACATGGAGGATAATCGTTGATGGAGTCAAGGACCATGTAGTTCCGCGTATAATTGAGTTGGATACAACAAAGGATATGTGGTGCTATTTTGAAACTGTTCAAGGATATGACCACCAACAAGAAGAAACTTATTAGAGAGAAGTTTAAGGATAGGAAGACGTAGAAGGGAGAAGAACTTATTAGTTACGTCAATAGAATTAGAATTGTAAAAGATGAGTTAGCGCCAATGGGATACAAACCAAATGATGATGGGAAATTTTGTATAGCCTTGAATGACTTTACAAGGTAGATGGATGTATTCATCTAAGTGATCAATGGAAGAGATACATTATCGGGTTGGGATCAATTATGGAGAGATTTCACCCCAGAGGAGATGAGACATAGTCTTGACAGTGGAAGTAGCAATATGACTCAGTAGTGTTAGGAATATCGTGATAATGTGGTAATAGTTGGGAAATAAAAATAAAATATGGGATCAAGCAAGGGGTTGAATGCAAAAGGTGAGAAGAAGAAGAAGTACCTTTTGGAAGTTCAAATGTTCTGACTATCATTGTTAAGAAATCAGAGCAAGAAATTCAAGCTCAATTTGTCCTTAAATTAAACTGTGAATTAAAATTAGATTGTATTCTCATAACAACTTGTAAATAGTTAATTAAGTTTAATTGACTTAAGTAACTTATGCATTTCGAATTGGATATTTCTGTAGTCATGTATATGTTCTCCCTAAATTTTCAGGGTATAGGATGAGTTTATTTGAGTTGTAATTACATAACTCAGCTTGACTGAGTTATAGTTAGTTAAACTAGTTTTAATTGTTGGTGGAACTAATAGAGGTTTAGTAGTGAGTTGGTGCACTGGTGCATATGTTGTTACTTGCTGCTAAATATGCTTGAAGCTGTGAAAAGGGTAAGAAAGGTGAGTGCCTAGAACACACTAGACATTTCATCAAAAACATGGAAAACATAGAGGCTATAGGTCATGAATGCATATATGATCATAATAGTAATAGATTCATCTAAGACTCAAAAAATAATGCTCTATTCCCTCTTCACATAGATGCAACAACACTTATTACTGCATATATTTGTCAACTATTCAATAACTAAACAATTAATGACAAGATCCATAGATAGTGCACATCATATAATTAATATATCACCAAAATTTAGCGAACATAGAAACTATGGCAATTGAGGCATAATACGGCAAACATAATCATTGCAAATGCTCATTTATAACAATAAGGAAATTGGTAATTAATAGAAATTAGTTGTATTTGGACATTACAAATAAAGGACTTTGTGGGTCAAGTATACATGATCATGAACTATATGGAAATCATCATTGTTTCATTATCATGCATTATGATGTTCTAATCACAATGACTTGTGCTTAAAAGTTGTAATGTTTTCTTTAGACAACACCCATCAACTTTTATCGAATCACATTTTTTGTTATTTTCATTACATTTAATTTAATATTATATTCTTTTAGTTCCAATCCTAATCATACACAATATCATACCTTCCTCATACATGTGAAAATTCCCCATTAAGAGGACAAACATGATTAACATGATTAGCTAGGTAATGTGAAAAAAAAGGATTGAAAAAATATCATACCTTCCTCATACATGTGAAAATTCCCCATTAAGAGGACAAACATGATTAACATGATTAGCTAGGTAATGTGAAAAAAAAGGATTGAAAGATGTGGAGAACAAGAGGCTGTTTAAAATGGCTTCAAATTCCAGCTAAAACTATTAGAACGTCAAGCAAGAAGTCTTCGCTAAATCAATGAAGTAGAGAAAGCTTCCATTTTACATAATATTAATAATTTCGAAAGATTATTACACCTAAATATAAAGATCCTTACATGAATGGATATGCTGGAAAGTTCTACTACACAATTTTTTTTTATAGCACATAAAAAGCGTTTACTAGGCACTTGAAACTTGAGATCATATGAAAAAATCGCGTCAAAAGATCGTGCCGAGCATTTTGATCTTTAAAATTGAGTTGGGTAAATTGATTTTAATTCTGGAAATCGATCATTGATTGCCATTTTTTTTAAAGACTTTCTTTGACCAACTATTCAAACAATCAGTAGGTTAGGGGCTGGAAGACTCTCATTGGGAAACTAATAACAAGGAGAATTTTTTACTCCTCCTAGAAGGCACTACCACATCTCAATACAGACTGTAATGCAAAGGAAATTATTAATAAAACACATTATTCTCATGGTTACATATGATGAACTCTAAACCATGAAGAAATCAAAGGAGCGGGAGCTGCAATACCCTTATTACTAGTTACAGATAATTCTGGGTAACTGGATTTTTTCTAAACCTAACTCTTTTAAGCTTTACCAGAATCACTATAGATGTAACTCTGGGTAATAGAAGAGAACAAAGGTTTCAGTGAACTCTTTATGTCACCACTGAATTGCCTTGCGAAGGACAATTTTAGAGTGTTGTGCAGTTAATTTATTTTCATTGGAAAAGTTCTTATGAGCATTTCACCCCGAGCCAAACCAGGCACTAGGTGAAATGAATATATCTTTTGCTTCTCTTTCTCAATATTTATTTCTTCACATTCATCAACTTTTGATTTTATGAGTTTGGTTAATTATCCTCAGGTTTTGTGCGAAGGCCTGTTGGGCAGTCAACTATAGTGGAATCTTCCGTGCCAAATCGCCAATAAATTCGGTTAATATATACATGCAGAGATCTTGTATTTTTATGCCGAATTGGTGTATTTATTTCAACTCATGGTGCGTGTAATATTATGGAATTTGAATTTTGTTTAAGTTAATGGATGATATTTGATTTCAGTGGAATATGCTTCGTTCGATAAGGCAATTGACAATTGTGATTTCCCCGAGCCCTATCCTCTTACACATTATACGGTATAGTTTAATAATTTTTATTCTCCTACTCCATCTTCCATCTGCTCCCCCTTAATGCTCTACGTGGATGTGTTTTGATGTCAAGTTTGGCTGTGTATGAGATGGATGGTTTCGCTGCACCCTGTCTGTGCTACAGATGCTCGATGTACAAACATTCATTTAGATGGTCTTCTTAAGGAGAAAACTCTTCAACTTAAATATATTCAACAATTGAAGTTTAGAGCTCTCAAAATATCGTTGACGATGATCCTTCAAACACTAAAGTTGAAAGCTTTGAAAATCTCATTGCCACAGATCCTTTTGGCTCGAGAATTGTAGGGGCATTGTTTACATGGAAGCCTGCAAGTCCTACAGGAAGTTTTTTGGTGCTATAGCCATTAATCGAGTACAATTGAAGAATCTTTAACACTCACGTTTTGAGCTATTATATTTTTAAATTTTAAATGAGATACTAATGAACTCTTGCAGCCCGAAACATCATAACATAGACAGTTTTGGTTTACTCTAGTTTAGTTGGAATTTTCTACAGTCATTTATTTTTTTTAGTTATTGTTTTTTGTTTCTTTGTCTTATATGTAGTTTATTTAACTGATTTTTGTACGATGAGAAGAGTTGTTAGCTGAATTCTAATTTCATGTTCAGTCTCTGCCTATTACTTATGTGTTCTTTGTCATGGTATTGGAATACAAAGTTGGGTAAGAATGTAAGGAGGGCAACCTTTCAAATTTTTCAAAATTTTTGTGTTCAAATATAGGAGCTCGAACGAAAAGCCAAGAGAAATTCCAATAGAAACAAACAAACCTTCACACTTTTGAAGAAAATAAATTGCTACAAAAAATTACAAACTTAAGAAACTATGACATTTTGGAGACTATCACACCCTATGATTCAGTATTAGGAAATTTAATTTCTACTTGTCTAAGTTGTGACTAGTATGTTTCTATTGTTCAGGAGTTGTTGTTTCCTAGATTAGTGTGTGGTTGAGATATTCTCTCAACCAAGTGATTATGTGTCCAAAATAGTCTAACTATCTTGAGACAACACTAAATATATTTATATGTAACTTTATTTGATGTGAATATAGAAAATTAAGAGGCATTGTAGAATTTTATATTGGTATCAAAGCCCATAGGTATCCGGCCATAGCCACTCCCAAGCCAAGGGAAATAAAATAATATATCTGTATTGTTTTAGTTTTTTGCTTGTCCATTCATTCAAGCCGATCTTGGCGAACTGTTGGTTAGTGTTTACACATTTTTGGAATTTTTCTATGACTGCGCTCCTGCGACTTTGGACGGGTCGTAGGCCCACTTTTTAATGAAGTTGACTAGAGAGAGCATGGAAAAGATACAAGATCGAATCATCGGGCACTGCTATGTGGCTCGAGAGAGTGCAAAAAAGCTATAGGATCGAGTCATCAGGCGTGAAGAGAAGTGAAGAGCTGCGACGTGATTATGAAGAGTGTGCATCCTGTGTGGAGAAGGATGTCTAGCCTGAACTGCGCCGATGGGAAAATGACTTTCTTTTTCGCAGAATTTAATGGGCGGCATGTTAGGCCCAATGAGGAACGATAGAGCTCTGATGGTATGTTTAATTGTGAGAGGAGGCCACTGGTTTGTAAAGACAACAATTTTGATCTCTGTTTGGGCATTATGATGTTTTTAAAGTCGAAAAATGATTTGATAACCCTATGAAGATATTCTGACAGCCTGCTTCAAGGGATATTGACAATCGACTATTGGTATACTCCATTGCAGTCTTAGTTTTTACCTCACACTATATAGGTTCCCAGGATGAGGACGATGAAATGGAACTGGATTTTACGCCTGTACAGTGTACATGACCGACTGGGGGATGCATATCATTGCACATAACGTTTAACAAAGGTGTTGTCTAGCACCGTGTGATGAACAAGGGGTGTTGCTGCCTAGTTCTGTTTTTGAATAGATGTTCCGGGAGACTTTTTCCATATTCTTGCTGGATTGAAGCATGTTGCAACTGTTTGTGCCCTTCAAATACTTCACTCATTCTCTCTGATTGATCCATAATTTTTTTTTTTTTTTTTTCCGGTTGAAGAGGTAGGGAGAATGCACTTGGCCATCATTGTGATCCAAAAGACCATTGTTACAATGCCTTTCCTAATATTTAATATTGTGGGGCTTTAGTAGATGTAAGTCTGCTTCAATTTTTGGAAATTCGGTTGCCCGTCTTCCTCACTGGTGCAACCACAACGTGAAGCATGTGAATCGGTTTGAGGGCACTATTTCGAGATAAGAGTTAATGGGCCGCTTGGTTTATAAGACGCTCTTCCTCATCTTCCTATTTATAGTGAGCCGACATAAATTGAGTTATTTGTTTCGAAGCATGGTTGTTTGTACATGCTTGGGTAAATGATATTTTTATGGTGAAAGTATCTTGCAATTAAAATCAATATAGATGTTTGAGATCAGCCACTTCAATATGGAGTTATTTTTATTTATAATGGATTACTTTAACAAATGATAGGTTGAGAAAGGAGCTCAAAAATTTAATTGTTGAAGACAAAGATGCTCAAGATGTGAACAATTTCGAAAGATGAGGTAAAGGAGCACCACCATTGATTATGATGGACAGCTAAGTTAAAGTTTGTGTGGGTTTGAGGAATAGATTCATGATGATGGTGTATTATGTGTCACATACATTTACTAGTAAGTAAGTCTAGATGTTTTGTATGTATGTAGTAACTCCAAGAGTTGGAATGTATAATGTAATCTTCATTAGGTATGTGTACCCCTATGAAGTTCGTGGTAATCTTAAACCCACTTTGTAATTATAGATTTTTGGTAATCCGGAAACCACTTTGCAGTGTTGGTTTGTGGTAAGCCACAAACCATGTGTTAGATTTAAGTAGTTAGGGATTCCTGTAGGCATGGTTTAGGGTCATTCTACAAAACCCTTGGCATCGTCAAGGGTGAGCCGAGAAAACTCTGGGCTTGGTATAGTTGGGTTTTTGGTGAGCCTTGGTCGGTGAGTTGAGCCTTGGTGGTTGTGCTGACACTGTGTTGATAAGAGCCTTTGTTGGCATGGCTTAGGATAATCCGATAAAACCCAAAACATGATTATAGGTAATACAATAAAATCGATAATGATGATGATGGAGGGGATTTGTAGGTATAAGTACATGTATGCATATAATGGTTGATAGAACCATGTGTATGAAGGAAATCCTAGTAGAGTAGCGGTTGCAGTGGTTGGGCACCCATGCATTCTGATGGATGGGATTTTATTTATATGGACGTTGACATATTATTTCTTCATGTTTGACCAAAACTGAACTTTGCATATTGATATTGAGACAGGTAGTCATTAAGGGGTAGACTTGAAAATTTAATTCCTACTTGTCTTAGTTGTGACTCTTACTAGGTAAAGGAGTATGTTCATAATGTTCAAAAGTACTTGTTTCATAGATTGGTGTGTGGTTGAAATATTCTCTCAACCAAGTGATTGTTTGTCCAAGATAGTTTACCTATCTTGAGAAATAGTTTACCTATCTTGAGAAAACACTAAATATATTTCTATGTAACCTTATTTAATGTGAATACATAGAATTAGTGTGCATCATCAATTTTTTTTAATTCAGTGTGAAAACTTGCCCACTCAATTTGTGTTGGGAGGTACGAAATCTAGAACATGCAACAACATTTAAAAAAAAAGAGAAATTATTTTAGAATAACATTAGCTGTGACTTTATAAAATAGTAGTTGAACTACATTCAATAGGAAGCACGAGGCACAAAATGGTCAAACACGGAGCATGAAATTCAATTTGGTCCACGAAGCAGAAACGTCAAAGGTACAGCATTAAATTCAATTGGATCCATGAACCACAAAAAGTTTAACACAACACGAATTTTGATTCATATTAAAAGGTTTTTTTTATCCCCTCATGAAATATTTGCCAAACTGCTTATGAGATCTCATTTAAGTGGCTTACGTCCATTTTTTGAAAGGAAAGTTGAGTCTCTTGAAAAAAATGAGCGTTTCCTTAAAAGGGCTTCGTGAGTAGTTTTTATTTTCAAGAGACAAAAACTTTTGAAAAGTCGAAAAGTCAAGCCTTCTATGTATTGAAGCCTTTCTTGATATTCGAAAGGCATCTTTCTTGTTTTAAGAAAATGTTTTTCATAAGAAGATTTTTGTTAAGCTGGATTCACTATTATATAGTGTAACTATTGAACAGGAGTTTGTTATTGAAACCAAAAAAAAGTTTTATTAAAGTTTTTTAAAAGAAGAAGACTATTTTTTTAAGGAGGTTTTATTTTGTAGTTTTGAAAAGGAAATTGTAAAAAAGGCCACACATTCACATTTAAAAAATGGCTTGTTCTACTGCTTTGCCACAAACCTCAAGCTTGCTTGCCAAAATTATGAATTCTTGTCTTTACAGATCAAGATTTTTTTGCAAGCACAAGGTTTATAGAATACCCTGTAGAACAATTATGTAGAGCTGACCCAAGAAGCATTACCAAACATGAAAAATAATCATATCAATGTCGTTACCGAACTAAGAAATAAAGAACACACAACCAAATATTGGATACGGAATTGAATCCATGAATCTATCTTCCACAAGATAACCTGTGCATCAACAACAAAAGAAGCCTAGGATATTTTGAAATTCGCATATCAAGGTAATGATACATTAGAGACTATTAAATTACAGACATTAAGATCTAGTTTGAAATATTGAAGATGACTCACACAGAGAATTTTGACCTATTCATGACTCGAGTCATGGGCATCATTAATCAAATGAAACTTATTGATGAGCCCATTACAAATCAGAAGAGGGTTGAAAAAATACTTTGAAGTATGCCCAAGAAATATAAAATGATTGTAACAACCATTTTAGAATCCAAATATTTTAGAACTTTCTCAGTAAAATAGTTGACTGGATCACTTCTAGCACATGAAAGAAGACTTAACCTAGTCGAAGATCCCATGGAACAAGATTAAAAAGGAAAAATCTCTCTTGGAAGAGGCAAAGGTAGAGGATATAGATATAGAAGCAAGCTAGGTAGAGGTCAAGACATAGGAGAATCAAAACATCCACATTGAGCGAAGCAGTAGAGACCTACACAAAACCAAAAATAGAGAATAAGGACATGAAGCAAATATAATGTCCAATTTTATTACTCGAAGAATTTTTGGCATTATGAAATTGAATGTAGAAATAAATAGTCAGATTGACAAAGAGGCTGTGTCCATCCCTCCAACAATGAAGGATAATTATTTGAAATGATTTTTCTTTCCTGTCATCTTTCTCAAGACAATCACAATGAGGACCTTTGGTTGCGAGACAATAGTTTCAATAATCATATGACAAGTAACAAAAATATATCTTCTTGAATTGATCCTTCCATAAAATCTTAAATTACTCTTGGATATATTTCCCATATTAAAGCTGAAGGGAAATGTACTATTTATGTTGTTACCAAACATAATTAATAGAAATATATACCTATTGTGTATTATGTTCCACATATGAAGCATAATCTCATTAGTGTAGGTAAATTGATGGAACATGGTTATGAGACAATATTATAAGGGAACACATGTTATATATATGATAAACCTCCCAGTATAATATTGATAATAAAGGTTAAAAAGCCAAGAATAAGATGTTTCCTTCGATTCTTAGAAGTCAAAATATTTCACAATATTTACACACAATGTATCAATGATATATGAGCTATAGTTATGGAATTTTATGTATGGCCATATTCCCCTAAATAGTCTATGCATGCTTGAGAAACATTTTATGGTCATTAGTCTCCCTGTTCGAATGAAAAATATTGTATCAATGAAATCTGTATTCTAACAAAGACTAAAAGAGATAGTTTTTTGACATCATTCACTCGAGAAAAAGAGCCTTTTGAGCTAGTCAATACAGACATATGTGGCCCCATGTAAACACAGTCCATTGATGGTATTATTTATTTTCTGACCTTTATTGATGATTATAGAATGAATATATGGGTTTATTTTCTTAAATACAAAACTAATACTTTCTCGATATTGAAATATTTCAAAGCATAAGAAAAAAAGTAGAGTGGAAAGCCTTTAATTGTTCTCAGGTTAAACATAGGGGGAGAATACAATTTCAATGACATCAAATATTTTTGTCAATAACAAGGAAGAATCATGTAGAACAAAACAAGATATACTCCACAACAGAATGGAGTAGAAATAGGAAAAACTAGTTAATCATGAATATTGCCAGATGTATGCTTCAGGAGAAGAAGTTTTCTAATGACTATTGGGATGAAGTAGTTTCTACTATAGTCTATGTTCTGAATATATCTTCAACAACCAGTATCCAAGATAGAGTAGCTTAGAAGCTAAGAAATAAACTTGATGATAGGAGTGAAAGATGTATTTTTGTAGGTTATAGTGAATAATCAACTAGCCATCGAATTTAAAATCTAGTCACCAAGATTTTTTTTTTAAGAAGGCATGTTAAACTTTTTGAAACTAAATATTGGTCTCATCAAATTGATGAAGCTTTAAATCAGCTTATTTATCTACCATAACTACCAAGATTGTAGGGTTAGGAAGAGGCATACCACTCTAAAAATGGTACATCTTCCAACCATGAATCTAACAATGATTCGTCGTGTTTAGAAGACAATCATAAAAGTAGAACCATCAGATAAATATATGAGGAGCATGAGCTTGATCAATAGAATATGTTTTCCTTTCTTTCATCTCAATCAACCCATTTTGAAAAGGCAGTAAAAGGAAAAAATTGATTTGATGCAATGAATCGAGATATCATTGCCATATAGAAGAACAAGACTTGCGAATTAGTCGATCTCCCAAGAGACAAAACTAGATTTGGTGTAAAATGCGTATATAAGACCAAGGTGAATGAAAAATGATAAATTGAGAAACATAAGGCAACGCTAGTTGCAAAACAGGGCAAATTTTAAGAACCCCCCTAAATTTACATGTATAATAAATGGGCGAATCTCCATGGTATATAGGAAAGATCGAGGGCGATTTTATCAATAATATGATATGTATATATAATGTTTTGTCGAATCTCTCACTAGGCATGGCGAATATTTTACTCAATTATAAAATCTTGTGTTTATTGAATACAAAAATGAAATCATTGCATTTCTTTAAAATATCTTTTGAAATCAAAATTACCGAAATTACATATCGATAATCTAGCGGGTGTAAGATAAAATTCACCCGTGCCATTCACAGAAAGCATGAGAAAAAGCCTAATACTATATATAAAACCAAGAAAAATTCAAATTCATCACTTCTAGGGACCTCATAACCACCCTGCCAATACACAAGTGTATTCCTGTTTGCAATTAGAAAAATTGCCAAAATTACAATATGTTTACTCCACTTCTAGGGACCTCGTAACCACCTTGCCAATACACAAGTATGTTCCCGTTTGCAATTAAAAAAATTACCCAAATTACAATCATTTTACTCCAGCATATGTTGGAAAGTTATAGAAGGATGACTAGTGCAATCAATCCATTCATTTTAGCCCTGGATTTCTTTCAGTTTAAAACAGAAGTATACAAATATACTTGTCCAATATCTATGCTTTAACCATCCACCTTAATATGTTATACAATATAATTTGCTAAGTCTATTTAATATCTTCATTATCATAAAAACCAACCTATATCCATCTTAACTCCACATCTACCACTCTTAGGGGTATGAAATCTATTTATCCCTCTGAGCACTTAGTAGACCCAGAATTAAGATGGATCTAAGATAGAATTTCCCCTTTAAATAGTCTATGCTCACATGAATACCATGGGTCAATACCATGGGTTATCATAAACCTAGAGCTAAAAATTACTATTAGTAATTTATAAAAATCTATAAAATTAATAGTTGATTTTTATTTTATTTTTATTTTAACCAAGCTAAAAGGTTTAACATACATTAAATTACCACATCCATTTTTACTCTTGATCGGATCAAATATTTGTTCACTCTATGCTAGTTTGCATATCACGATATTTGATACCTCTCGGGGGTTAGTAGATCCATAGTAAAGATGGATCTATTTTTGGTTTAATTCCCCCATTTAAATAGGCTACATTCCAAATGAATACCATGGGTCAATACCATGTGCCATTTTTATTTTTATTAATACTAATATTAGGGTTAATAATGATTTTTTGCATGGTATTAATATAAAAAAATAAAAAAAAGTGTTTTATTTGTTTACCATACCTCTCGTTTCTTTATATTTTTATTAACTTACCATACCATTCATAAATACAAGGTGACTTATGGAGTAGATATAAAAAAATGTTTTATTTGTTTACCATACCTCTCGCTTATTTATATTTTTATTAATTTACCATA
>APFE030068305.1:38207-73592 GCA_000404065.3 Pinus taeda
ATTCTTGAAAATGGGTGAATGGAAGGTTGTAACTCCTAATTTCAAGGGCTAAATTTACCTTTTTTACCCTCTCCCTTAAAATAATGTGGCCTATTTGAGGTGATTTGTAAAAATGTACTATGATACAAAATATTCGGCCACTAAAAATTTAAAACCCCTTAATTTCGCCAAAGGGTGAACATTCACCCCTAAAGTCACCCCTATTAAGGGGAGTGGAATGCTATATAGCTAGGGGAGATAATATGGGGTACAAAGGGAGGTACCCAAGGGAATAAGTAATAATGGGATGGGCCATAGTAATAAATAAGGTGGTTAACCCGTATCATGTAAGGAACCACAAGTAGTTTGTAATAATGTAATGGGCCCATCGTATTAGATAGATGGTGTTGAGGGAACCATGGTAATGACCCATGGTATTGTATGTATGAGGCCTATATAGAGGCTAGAGACTCCACATTGGGGGGGATATCAAGAATTATTGTGTGAATAGGCATATGGCTTGTGGAGTGTTCTCCTTCCTTAAGGAGTGAATGTATGGTGTTGCCCTACCTTAAGGGTTTGATCAATAAAGAAACATTTCTATTCTATCTATTCAAATCTTGTTATATTTGGGAATATTTTCATTATCTTATATTTTCATATCAGATCCATGACAAGTGGTATCAGAGCTATAACACTTAAGTTGTACATTCCTAAGAATGTGATGATGTGAAAATAATACCCATTGGGTCTTGTATTTAGTTACAAAGTTATATATATACTACCTATTATGTAGACTTATATTGAGGATTCACTGGACTATTAATTTGTGATGTATATTGGGCTATTACTGCTCTGTTAATTTGTGATCAAGGTTGATTGAGCTGAGCGTTGTTACTGCTATGTTAATTTATCATGCTGGTTGGTCGAGTCATTTACTAAGAATAATTTACTAACATTATAATAATTATTCAATACAAAATTTACCAACTAAATGCAAATTTACTTTCATTTCTACATATTCGTGAACTTAAATTATATGTAAAACATTTAAAATAATCAAACCATGCATCATGCAAATTGTGGGCCATGTTTTATAATGCAATTTTATCTAACTTATGCAAATGTGCATTCAATAAACTTTATATTAAAAATGAGCTATCAACCAACATCTATAGTAGCCTTTCTATACATGAATCCAAAACATACATAACATATTTTATAATAAAATTTTAATTTATCATTTTTTTAGACATTTATACCGAATTATAATATTCATTCAAATACAAAATGTAGACCTTACATTTTGTAATTTTCATTTCTAGTAGATTCATTTTAAATAACCTCACAAAACAACTTAAAAAAAAAAACCTAAGAGTCATCTGCTAACATTATATGAATGACTGAATGTAAAATGTAACAACTAAATGAAAATATGTAAAACATTTAAAAGCATCAAATCATGCAAGCATCATCCAAATTGTGGGCCATGTTTTATAATGCAATTTTATCTAACTCATATAAAAGTGCATTCAAACAAATTTATATTAAATCTTAACTACCAACCAACATCCATAGTAACCTTTCTATACATGAATGCAAAATGTACATACCATATTTTATAATATAATTTTAGTTATAAGAAGAATTTCGGTGTAAATCACATATAGAAAGACCTTTGTCGATGCGTTTCGAACTAGCTAGTGTGGTTCATCGTCAGGACAACTTGTCCTAACGATGAACCACACTAGCTGGTTCAAAACGCGTCGACAAAGGTCTTTCTATATCTGATTTATGTCGAAATTCTTCTTATAACTATGATGGATCACAGAAGCCTCAATTCTACAATATAATTTTAGGTTATCACTATTTTATACTTCTACATTGAATTATAAGATTGATTCAAATGAAAAATGTAGACCTCACATTTTGTAAGTTGGAATTTTACTAGATTCATTTTAAACATGTCGAGAAAAAACAACTTTAAACAAAACTTAAGAATCATCTACTAAAATTATAGGAATGATTGAATGGAAAATGTACCAACTAAATGCAAATTTACTTTGATTGCTCCATATTCATGAACTTAAATATGTAAAACGAAGTTTTAAGCCTCAAACCATATATCATGCAAGTTGTACCATGCAAAATGTACATAAAATAAAAAAATTAGCATGTATTAAATCATAATAAAGAGTTCAAGATTTAAAATATGTCCAGATTTTTAAAATATATAATAAAAAATTGTCAAATAATAATATGCATCAATTCATAATAAGGAGTTTTACTTTAAATATGTCCAAAATTCATATCATTATAAAAGTAAATATAACATTAAAAGATTGTCAAATAAAAAGTTTCCTCAATTTAGACAATCTCTCTTAAATATATGAGCTATCAACCTCCTCATGCTCACACCTGAATCATGGCTTCCTTGCACAACATGTGTAATTTCATATATACATAACATTATGTACTTTAAAATTAAATTGTGATGTTCTAAAATTAAATGACAATGTAAGATCATCAAAACAAAATTATAAAAAAGTTTCATATTCCATGCAATACCTCTTGGTGTTCCCCCTCCATTGTGCCCTTTTGGTGTTTGCCTTGCATTTCACCCTCTTGGATGCCTTGTACAATACATTTACATGTATATATTAGAAATTTTAAATTGCATGTATGAAAATGAATAAACTCACAATATTAAATAAATTGTTACATGACTTTTTCAAATTGTTTATATGATCCTATCACCATAGTCGACTCCATTGATAAAATCCCTCGGCAATGGAAATCATTTCACCAAACCTAAACTTTCAAAATTTTAAAACTAGAAGATAAATCTATAGATCATTTTTTAATGAAACTTGAACTTCAATTTATACGAAAACATGAGTGAAATATTAAATACTTGTGGAATATATCCTAATAGGGAGGAAGAGGGTGAACTTATGTTGCAAACATTGATCAAAATCATAATCTGTTAACATTTTATTATAAATACATAATTGTCTCTAAAAATATGTCCCAACACTATATCGATATAATAAAAGTAGAATAATAATCGTATAAACATGAAATCTTAAAAAAACTAACATCTCTCAAAATATTTTCTTTGGAACCTAAACATGGGACTATGAAATTATCAAAATTTTGCATTAAAGAAACGAGTTAACTGCAAATGGTGAACATATGATACATTTGTGTCACATTATATCTGAAAGAAAGTAACGAAATGTATGCTAATCGACATTAACATATACATTAAAAATTGTTGATGGAAGAAAGTAGTGAGGACAATCAACAACAACAATAGAAAGAGGAGGAAGCAGGTGACGTAATGAATCAACCAAGCTCGCTAAGGTCTGAAGCAGACAGATTTGAGGTGAGTCCCTTACTGAGAATATCGAGTAGGCTGACTCAACTACTAGCCATATTAAAAGACTATGCTTTAATGTCACACATTTTAAATGTTATAGAGCCCACAAATTATAAAGAAGCTAGTCAATCACATGAGTGGAGGGCTGCAATGAATGAAGAATTTGAATCTATAATAAAATATAATACTTGAGAAATAGTTGAATGGCCTCAAGTAAAAATTCCCATAGGTTGCAAGTGGCTTTACAAACCTAATTTAATGCATATGGGAGTATAGAAAATTTAAAGCTATACTGGTAGCAAAGGGTTATTCACAGAAAGAGGGAATTGACTATGAAGAAACCTTTTCTCTTGTAGCCAAACTAAATACTATTAGAATCATAATTGTTGTAGCTACAAAAAATTACTGGAAGAAACACCATTTAGATGTTACATCTTCATTTCTAAATGGTGATTTAAAATAAGAGTTTTATTTAATGCAGCTTGAAGGGTTTGTTAAACAAGGGCAGGAGCATTTTGTTTGTAGATTGAAAAAGACTCTTTATGGTTTAAAATAGCCACCGAGGTCTAGGTACGTGAAGATTGATTCATTTTTCTTACAACATGGTTTTGATAGGATTAAGAATGACCCAAATCTATATAACGTGTATGATTAACAGGGGAAGATAATTTTGATTCACTTGTATGTGGATGACATGATTATAACGGGTAACGCAGATGCATTAATTAAAGAAATCAAATTGCATATTTCACAAGTTGTTGAGATGAAAGACCTCAAAAGTTTACATTATTGTCTAGGTCTGTACTGTGGAGAGAATCTGGATAGACTTTCCTTACTCAAGGGAAGTATGTTAGAGGACTGCTCAAAACGTTTAGAATGGAAAAATGTAAGACAACATCAATACCTTTGCAGCACAACCTAGAATTTTGTAGAGACGATGGCTCTAAGGAGGTGGATGCTACTTTGTATAGGCATCTAGTTGGTAGTCTGATATATCTGACTACAACTAGACTAGACTTAGCATACTCTGTTAGTGTGCTGAGCTAGTTTATGTCTAAACCTCTTGAAAGTCATTGTGTCGTAACAAAAAGTGTATTGAGGTATCTTCATGGTACTAGTGATTATGGTATTTTATACACTGATACATCTCATGTTACTTTAGTAGGTTTCTTAGACTCAGATTAGGTAGGTAACCTAGATGATCGATGATCTATCACAGTTTATGCATTCAATGTTGGATTTGGGGTCATAGAATGGAGCAGTAAAAAGCAGAGCACTGTGTCTTTATCTTTAGTTGAAGTCGAGTACCAAGTAGTGTGCACAATGACATGTAAGTTATCTAGTTGAGGAGGCTTCTCCATGATGCAAGAGAAGAGGAGAAAGAAGAGATAGTAATCAACTTATGACAACCAGGGTTTCATTAAGTTGGCGAACAATCCTATGTTTCATAAGAATATAAAACACACAAATACTTAGTTTCACTTTGAAAGAGAAAAAGTCAAGTCAAAAGAAATTTTTATTGAATACTGTAAAACATATGACAATATTGTTGATATTTTTACAAAGCCTCTTGGGAAAGTGAAGTTTCAATTGTTTAGGGGGATGTTAGGACTTCACGATAATCCTTTCTCCATTAAGAGGGAGAGTTGAAATAATTAATATTATATTGTATTAATGGAGAAATCATTACATGGTTGTAACATATCTCCTTAAGTTAGGAGTAATGCCTACGTTGTCTTTTGAGATATACTTATTGTCTCATCTTTGACTAATTGAATATGAGAGTGTATTCTCTAGTTTATGCAAATTCCAAGTGCAACTTGCTAACCCTACTAGATAATTTAATTCATTTCTTTAATTCATTTCTTTTCCTTCAAGTTTCTCTAACAATTCTTGATTCCACGGTTGGGGAATTTATCATAATAAAAAATTATGGAAAAGAAGGTGGAAAAGTTTATATATTTTTTCTCGGAATTATGGTGAAGCCGGACATCACATGGTCATTTAACATGGGTTATTTCTCACCCTAATTTGACACCTTTCCCTTTCACCCTCAAACAGATAGAGTGGATTGGTCCTGTTTCGAAGGGCATTGAGAGGAGCGCACTCTAACTTACAGGGGATGACCCTTCATTCTCAATTAAGATTTCTTTTTAATCGAGTTTCGTTTTCTTTTCTTAATTTTTTTGTAGAGATTAGCAATGAGATTCTCTAACATATACATGACTAAGGTTTATTTCTTGTTTGGGGATTTCACCGCTCGTTTTGGTAACTCTGTTATATCTGGCTTATTTCAGTTAGCTACCCATTTATTATGGTTTTCCAGGATTGGATTCATGATGATTTTCACTATTTTGGGCATTGTTCTTAAAGTATCGTATTGCACAGTATACCCTTAATGTTCAAAAAAGGACATTTGTATAAGCTGCGCTAAAAACAATTTGTCTTCCTTTATTTTATTTATTGTTTTCCTTAATTTGACGCTTTCAATTTGTAATTTACTCCTAAAGTCGGTAAAAAATATAGCCTGCTTCAGGCGTTCGTTCCCTCTTTAATATTCTAAACATCTTGATTGTAATGTCCTCCACCTTTTCGAGATTCATAGATATTTATTTTTCTACCGATTTCCTTTAGCTGTGTATTTTTAACAAAATCATAGTTTTTACATTTAGATACTTCAGTAATTAACTTATGATGAGTTTTTATCATGGACTATTGTTTCACTACTGAAGTCATGATGAAGTATACAAGTTTATGTATTGTATATGAATCATTATCTCTGGATTTTGTCAACAAAATTTTTAAACCTTCTTAACTGTCTTCTATATTAGCGCATAGTAATTATTGTGGTATTGATCGAGTAATCTTTATTGTGCATGTCAAAGAAAACGCTCCATCTATTCTCGTTTGATTGTTAGCCTACTCGCTGGTTTCGCAATAAGAAATTCTATATTTTTTCTCATTTCCAATCTATACCTAATTCTAGATTATGGCTATCAACAGATTTGGTATCCAATTTGTAAAGAACTAAAACTTGGCCGATTTATTATAAAAGTTTCCTCTGCTAATCTTACTTGATTACTATGTTCGGTTCTAGTATATATATGTATATAGAACGTCCCTGTGTCTACATACCATGAAATTAAATTTCTATTGACGATAAGGACAAAACATTATTCGCAAAGGGTATGCGTATCGTATACTTTGATAATTGTTTAATGATTGACACTGTAAACACTAGTTTCGGTTTCCAATAGAAAATATATTCTCCCAAAAAATTGATTTAGTATATGTCCCTTTTAATATACACTCATGTTTTCCACTGAGCAGAAGGAAGTGAAACCCTGATTCTTACTTTCTATTTTAACAAACAGAAGTTTTGGCTATCAAAATTAGATGCAGTATAACCACAGTTTCTGGTTTAATATATTTAGATATGTAGAAAAACAGTATATGCAGTATAACCACAGTGTCTGGTTTAATATATTTAGATATGTAGAAAAACAGTATATCGAGTTTATTGAATTATAAATTCGGGCTTAAAGAAAAACGCATATTTCGACTTACCCAATAACTTTGTCTCTACCGTGATTAGGAATGAGTAGCAGTGTCAAACAGGAACAGTGAGATTAAAGAGAAGTAGTGTCAAATAGAAGTGAGATTAAAAGGCAAAGACAAGAAAATTAAAACATTTGAAAAAACAGGTAGTCAATGTAACAAATGTTTGTTTTCTTAATCTTTTAGGGTCTTTCAACTAGTTGTAGTTTTTTAGTTTTTTAAAAAGAGAGAGGTTAGAGTTTCTCGTAGGTTGTTGTCTATAAATATTGATATGAAAAAGATTGTGTGCTTGCATTTATATCGAAAGAAAATTAGTGGTTTTCTTTCTTTATGAAATTCTATTTATATATAATTTCTACATGTGTTTCTTTTGAGTTTGCTATTAATTCCATAGTTAAATTATATGTATTCATTAAAATTAAAAATAAATATGTTAAAATTCTTCATTCATTAAAACCATAAATGCCAATTCACCCCTTTCAATATATACATTTTCCAATATAGATAATACTATTTACCTAGTTTCCAACTTAGATAATATTGCGAGAGTTTTTAGAGCATCTTAATATGGTAGATAATTTGGAAAGGAATGAAAATAAGGAGATGAGCGCAAAAAAAAAAGGAGTTTTAGGGTACGGGGACAAACTCACAAAATTACAGAAAGCTCTACGACCCGGAAAGGTGAGAATCCTTACATGAGTGGATATGCTGGAAAGCTCTACGACAAAAAGCTTTTTTAAAGCACGTGAAAAGCTTTTGCTGGGCACTTGAAACTTGAGATCATATGAAAAAAGCGTGTCAAAATATTGTGTCGACCATTTTGATCTTGAAAGTTGAGTTGCTAAATTGATTTTCATTTTGGAATTGGATCATTGATTACTATTTTTTAAAGGCTTTCTTCAACCAGCCGTTCAAACAATGAATAGGTTATGGCTGGAAGACTCTGATTGGAAAACTAATAACACACAGATATTTATACTCCTTCTAGAAGACAGTAGAACAAGATCAACCCTGACGTTTGTCAGCCCAGTATTTAGTCGACTTTGACTGTAATGTGACGGGCACCAACATAAAGTTGAGTAGAACCTTCAATTTTCGAATAGTTGAATTCCACTGCTAAAATTCCAGTTTTTCTTGTAATGACAGGCTCGTTTCTTGTCCTATGTTATTTTCATCAGAATTTATAAATATATTTTGCACCCATGAGCACATGAATTTTACCCAAAGAAAATTCAATGCTAAGTCATGCGAATGAGACAAACAATGCCATCTGATTTGGCACCTCCTCGTCTCCCACCCAGATGCGTTGTGTCATAAAACAGTCATCCAAACTGGTTGGTCTACTAAGGCGATCGAATTGCCGGGAGGGTCGAAGGAATTGCCAGGAGGGAAGTAATTGCCAGGAGGGTTAAAATGGGAACAAGTCTACTAAGGCGTTCGAATTGCCGGGAGGGTAGAAGGAATTGCCAGAAGGTTAAAAGTGGGTAAAATTTGGATAAATTTTGGATAAAATAAATTGAACAAATCTTCCAGAAACAATGTTTAAATCATATTTTGAATGAAAATAGATTCAAAACCATCGAAAGCTTCCGGAGCATCCAATGTTAAATCATACAAATGAGACAAACTATCTCATTTGATTTTCCAAAGCGTAGTCACTTATTTCCCACAACAAGCATTGTAGTTATGTCATGAAACTGTCATAAAAAAACTTCTGGGGCACCCAATGTTAAGTCATGCTTAAAACATGCGACTGAGACAAAACTGTGTCATCTGACTTTCTAGGGCCTAGTCACTCATTTCCCACCAACTGTGTCATCTGATTTTCTAGGGCCTAGTCATTCATTTCCCACCGACATGCATTATAGTTGTGTCATGAAACTGTCATAAAAAATGGTAGGGCGTCAATTGGGATGCAGTATAGCATTTCGTTATTATAATGGAAACATTTCGTTATTATAATGGAAACAGATTTAAGTTAAACAAGTACATCTTTACAAATTTTAACCATTAATATAATATAGAGGTAGGTTTTTTTTAAGGTAAACCATCATAATTTTAAAATCAAATTATTATTATAATATTGTTTAAATATAATAGTAAAAAAATGTAACACTCCACTACTCTGTGTAAACTGTGTCATCTGACTTTCTAGGGCCTAGTCACTCATTTCCCACCAACTGTGTCATCTGATTTTCTAGGGCCTAGTCATTCATTTCCCACCGACATGCATTATAGTTGTGTCATGAAACTGTCATAAAAAATGGTAGGGCGTCAATTGGGATGCAGTATAGCATTTCGTTATTATAATGGAAACATTTCGTTATTATAATGGAAACATATTTAAGTTAAACAAGTACATCTTTACAAATTTTAACCATTAATATAATATAGAGGTGGTTTTTTTTTAAGGTAAACCATCATAATTTTAAAATCAAATTATTATTATAATATTGTTTAAATATAATAGTAAAAAATGTAACACTCCACTACTCTGTGTAATACTCCACTAACTTTAGGTCAGAAATGCTAGGTCCAAGGTAAAACAATGAAAGTGAATATTTTATTGTTAATAAATAAAAATAATGTAAAAGGCTTTGAAAAATGAGACACTAGGAGATGAGGTTCTTGCCAAATAAAATCTCATTGGTGAATGGAAATGGGTAATGCTTTCAAGATAAAAATTCTAGATAAAATTCTAGATAATATTAATGGATTGGGAGATAAATATCCATTAAGTTTTTTAGTTGTAAAAAGATGCTAAGTTTAACATAAAAGCTTTGCAGGAGACAAAGTCAAGCTAATATGGGAAAAGGCTCACAAGAGAGAAACGTGAGCATGATAAACACAAATGCCTTGGAGGAGGGAAATGAAAGCGTTTATGGGAAAATCTTCACGGGAGAAAAATGTGAGCTTCTCTAGAAAATTCCTAGGAAAATGGATACAAATGTCCACCTAAAAGCGGGACAACGCTTAAGGAAACCAGATCATGAAAGAAGGTATTAAATACCCATTGAAGAGATCAACAGAGGTAGTTGATCCATGGCTAGAACTCTCGACTTGGGGGTGAAATGGATGAAGTCAGTTCTAGGTTGTGTGGTAGTGCTCAGTTTTCCAAGTGACTCTCTTCAGCTAGCTAGTTTTTTGTATGTGACCCCTTACTCTTTTTGTTGTCTCAACATTAAACTTATGAACACAGTTGCATCTACCATATTATGATTCATTACTCTTGATGTTGTCAAATTTGTGAGCATATGATGCATGAATAATCTTTGTTCTTGAAATGATGGAATAATGGTGAATAATTAAGCATGAGACAACTATGTAGGAGTAATTATGTGTTTAAGGTATGAAATTGTATAGTTTGGGGTTGCGG
The DNA here is from genome assembly GCA_000404065.3 of Pinus taeda. NCBI lineage: Eukaryota > Viridiplantae > Streptophyta > Pinopsida > Pinales > Pinaceae > Pinus > Pinus taeda. Next base: position 48,503 of record APFE030068305.1, read on the forward strand.
TTGTTTATGCTATGCATTACGCTTCATGAGGTGAATTGCATTTGCTAAGGCTCATTTAACTAATTATTCATATTGTATAAGTAATACTTTTGACTATGGCAGTAGGACTATGATCATGATTATGGCAATGCTGGTTACGGTATATTCATGATAAAATTCCATTAATGATTGTGTTGAATCCTCACAGAAATGAAGTCTAGAGTCTCAAATCTTGTTGATTGAATATCATGATTTATACTATTCTTCAAGTTGTAATTTATCTTTAAGGGTTGGTCTGGAATGTAAGTCTATTAATTGAATCTAAAAGTCCACATCGTGGATCTAATAGAGCACAAAAGGATATTGTAGTATTGTGCTTAGGGGGTATGTGAGAAATGGTATCGAAGCTCTAAGTTCAAATATTGCAACCTAAGGGCCAATCCACTTCTATAAGATATAAATGAGTGTAGGTCCTAAACTAACTCCTACACAAATAATAGGTGTCAATGAAAGATTTAGTTATAAATTTATATTTGCAAAATATTCTAGAAGCCATAAATATTGAAATTAAATCTTAAAAGAGTTTGGAGGAGAACCTTGAAGGTATAGTGTGTGAATATTTTATTGATTACTTACAATCAAAGGTGACATTGAACTAAGGTGGGGGAATTTAGGAATTTTGAAATAGTTAAAGTTTGATATTTTAATGAAGAGTGAAATCTCCTATAATGTCTCATAGCCATGATCATTCAAAAACAAAGTTGGCACAAACCGTGATTCAGATCTTTAGATGTTGGAAAAATAACGGTAGAATCAGTGCGAAGTTGCATAACTATACGGAGTTTCCAAACAACATTCCAATAAGAATTCTATTTTATAATTTCTAGTGATTGTGTAGACTACATGGGGATGAAACAGATAGCGATTTGTTTCTCTTTAGTTGTAGGAAGTATTACAACTCTGCTTCGATAATTGAATTATTTAATTAGCAAAAAAATTGTTAATGAAATATGTCAAAATGATGAATCGACAGATAACAAATGAGGTATGGGTTATTTAGCATATAAAATGCTTACACTTTAAGTTGTAGTAATTGATGTTTCTATATCTCCCCACTTTGTTAAAAAAAAAAGAAAAATTTATTTGAACGAGGGACACAACCCTGAGAGCAAAAACCGCACTGAAGGAAATAGCTTCAAACTAAATTTATGTGAGCTAAGCATATCTTGCAGTTAATTAAAATAAGACTCAAAACATTAGTCATATGATTAAGAATTGTTAAGTAAATAACATGTGTAATAAGGATAGTTATCGTAGTGCTTGGCAAAAAGGAGTCATCATTGTTGTATATGTGCCACCTGGGCAAGTGTGTCGTTACAAGATACACTACGAGCCCAACAATTGTGAACTTCGTAGTAACAAAAGGTATCTCTCATTAGTCTTGAGATATTCATTCTTAAAAATAAGTGGCATGAGTTTTATGATAAGTAGATGTGCTTATCCATCCATCTCACTATTAGCAGGTGTCAGGTTTGGCATTCGATTTTTTGACCAGTGGTTTCTGAGTAGGTTGTTGCATTGTTAGATTCTATTAAAAAAATGTGCAGATACACTATTGGTTATAAAACTAAGTGGCATGAGAGTTCTGGTGGGTAACTACACATGTCTATCAACCTTCATTGTTCGCTGGCTTTAAGTTTGTTCTTACATTTTTTGGATGGTAACTTTTGACTCAGCTAAAGCATTCTTGTTTTTGGATACATTTTGTAATTTGCTAGTTTTATAAATGAATTGGTTCTTTTCGGTGTTGATCTTAAGAGTGAAATGGTTTTATAATATTTTCCTTGGGTTTGGAGTGTAAAAATGCAAAAAATAGAAGTGGCATGAGAACGATTTATTATTATGTCATGTAAATACTTTTTAAATCCATTCTAATAACGTCATTTGGTTGTGGATGATATTTTTCAATGCATAGAACGTTCCTCTCCTAAAACAATCTTTCAGGTGATTCAACACTCACGAAAATATCATTCGATTTAATGCTTACCTGAACCTCTCTATACTATATCCAATGAGTTATGTGACTGCTAACTCTAGTAAACTACTAGTGACCACGAATATCATATATGATAGAATGTTAAAACCTTGAGGAGTTGTAGCTTCTTTCCTATAAACCTTCACCTTTACCATCTTAGCAATTTTGTTCTTCAAAATTTCTGCATACTATCATTTGATCAATGGAAGAAGCTTCCGTTTGATTAGAAGTATCTCAATATGGGTCATGGGAGCAATAGGACGACATCACTGAAGGACCACATCAATGCGCCCTGCACCAGTATGACATCCTCAGATATTTCATCAAATGTGGAGAAGGGAAGTGAAGAAGGTGGAGGAGAGACATGGATTCCATATTGAAGTGATCTCAAACAAAGCGTCAACTAATGCAAAAGCAGCATCACCTTCCAATTGCAATGAAGGAGAAAATCTCGTTCAGATCTGCAGTATCGATCTTTTTCTTTAGCCATTGATCTGGAGAGGTTCGAGTTCCTTCGATCCACAAAGCCAATATTCTTTCTTACGTAATCCAATGATATGGAAAAAAATTGTTATTTGAGTTGCCTTGAAGGAAGCTAGTTGGATAAGGTTTATCCATTGACAATGCACATAACTACCTTTTTCCTTTCTGCCAAATATTGGATCAGCAAGATTGATGCTTTTTGTCTAGTATCCCTCACCTTATCCACTAAGTTTACATGAGACAAGTAACGAGTATGTTGTTTTGTTGATAACTTTATCACACATTTGCATTATGGACAAAGGAAACACGTATTTAATGGTGGAAAGATTGTTTTAAATAGTGATGGTAGCCATTCCATGAGGATGTTTGTGCATATCTATGAAAAAGTAATGCGCTTGAACGTTCCCAATACAAAGGAACTCGATAATAAATCTCAAAAGTAAATCTGATACTTTCTCGATATTGAAAGAGTTCAAAGTAGAAGAATGAAAGTGGAGTGGAAAGCCTTTAAAAGGTCTCAGGTCATAGATAGGAGGAGAATAGAGTTTCAATGACATCAAAGTTTTTTGTCAATAACAAGGAAGCATCATGTAGAACAAAACAAGATATCCTACACAATATAATGGAGTAGCAAAAAGGAAAGACTAGTTAATCATGAATATGGCCAGATGTATGCTTCTTGAGAAGAAGTTATCCAACGACTATTGGGTTGAAGCAGTTTCTACTATAGTCTATGTTCTCAATAGACGTCCAACAACCAGTATCCAAGGTAGAGTACCTCAAGAAGAATAGGGTTGTAAGAAGATAAATGTATCTTACTTTATAATTTTTCAATTTGTAGAATTTACACATGTTCCTGAGAACATAAGAAAGAAGTTTGACGATATGAGTGAAAGATGTATTTTTGTAGGTTATAGCGAACAATCAAAGGCCCGTCAATTTTACAGTCTAGTGACTAAGAAGCTTGTTTTAAGTAGGCATGTTAATTTTTTTGAAAATAAATATTGGTCTGATCAAATTGATGGAGCTTTAAATCAACCTATTCATCTACCACAACTACCAAGATTGCAGGGTTAGGAAGAGAAATACCACTCTGAAAATGGTATATCCTCCAATAGTGAATCCAACAGTGATTGATCCTGTTTAGAAGACAATCAGAAAAACTAGAAGCATCAGATAAATATATGAGAAAGAGCATGAGCTTGATCAATAGAATATGTTTTCCTTTCTTTCATCTCAACCAACCCATTTTGAAGAGTTAGTAAAAGGAAAACATTGGTTTGATGCAATGAATCAAGATATTGTTGCCATAAATAAGAATGAGACTTGTGAATTAGTTGATCTCCCAAGAGACAAAACCAGAATTGGTGTAAATTGTGTATACAAGACCCAGATGAATGAAAAATGATAAATTGAGAAACATAAGGCAAGACTAGTGGAAAAAGCATTGTTACAAGGAAGAACTAAGCTAAAATGCAAGGAAATGAACACATAAGAGAGTTAATAAGTCAGGAATTTATCTTTTTCAAAAGGGGCATTCTAGGCACACTAATAATAGGTTCTAATACATTCCAAAAACCAATTTGTGCCAAGTGCTAATGTATGTTAGTGCATCACAAAATGTTCCAGAGCATGCGAGCACATGCTAGGAGAGTGCTATGTTATGCTAGGGCCTGACAACATGTGCTTCAATGTCCTAGTCATGGCAATATGTTCTGGATACAAATATGTTCCTAGGCATGTGAGGTGTCAATTAATGTTAGTGTGTGTCAAAGCATGTTAAGGTGTGCCAAGAGTGTTGAGGAGTTATAGGTATCTCTCATTAATAAAATTGAAAAAGCTTGATTATGTATTAAAAAATATATTTTCTACACACACTAGTGGAACTTTATTTAAAGGGTATTTGACATGTAATAAACCAAATAGATATGAATCATGTGTTGGCTCATAGGAAAGCTATATTCTCATTACTTGAGGGGAATTATACGCATTAATTACCTCTTAACAAATTAAACAACTCTAACCATGATGGCCTTAGGAACATACTGAAAAGGACTCCACAACAATGGTCTTAAATCGTTATCTTTTGAGAAAAATATCTAGTAAAATGCACATAACATCATTGAAAACTCATTGTAATGATCAACAATGACTTTTGGCCATCACCAAAAGTACCAAAAATGAGCATTAGTGACTGTCAATAAACGTTCATCAGTATAAGTGTCACCAACGAGAGAATTAGTGATGAGCCTTTAACAACCGTCACCAAAAGTGTCACTGAAAGTGGCTTTGGTGACAAACCTTAAAGAACCATCACTATATGTACTTACAACAACACTTTTTTAACAACCGTCACCATATGCAACATTGGTGATGGACCTTAAAGGTTCGTCACATGCATGACCCTCACCAATGACCTTTTTTGTTGTAGTGCCCATTCATTTATAAGTAAGAACATGTTGAGAGCCATACATAGTTGTTGTCAATATATATAATAGTATATATATATATATATATATATATATTATATATCATATATAATATAGTATATATATACTAGTTTAATAGGAACACAATTACCATAAACATATCATCCACCAAAATCCACATATACGTCAATACATTTACACATGAAAATCAAGGGAATGAATTTCTCATTACTGAATGTAATAAACAATTGGAGATGGGACCACCACATTCCACCTGACTATAGAATGGTTGGGCGAAATCCCTCTTCAACCGTTCACTCCTATTCCATATTCCAAGCATGAATGTGGGACTCAAACCAAAGGAACCAACGAGTGAAAATTGAGGGAAAACCACCTCACCCTTATCAATCTAAACCAGGATTTAATGTAATCCATCCCATGTCACTAGGCCAACACAATGAACACATCATAATAGGCTTTACCATGATATTCACCCAATCACTAAGCTAAACAAGCATGGATTACACTGGATTTCTCCACCTACACTATGAGGAATTTTCCAGTCTCCTAGTATTTGAGGCTTTACCGCAATCCAAACCTATATCACTAGGCCCTAAATCAAGACACAGTCTCTAGGTTTTACCTCATATCTTGAACTGGGGATTAGTAGGCCCAACAAAGATCAAACCACCTCTTGGATTTATCCTATATTCTTCCATTCACAGGCAAGGATTCTTAGGCGCACCACGGCAACACACTCATGGATTTACCGCAACCCACAGACTGGGTCAATGGTCACTAGGCCAGTGGCATTACCATGATCCATAGTTTGGTTCAGGGAACACTAGGTCATGTGCTACATCATTTAGAGATCCACACCACTAAGCTTCAAATCCATTCGACAATCCATCTCAACCAAAACATGGGAGCCCCATCACACCATGGATATCTGGAAGTGGTAAGATTAGGTTGAAGGCATTGTTACACATGGTAAAACACATGTCATGGTAGAAAAGAACCACATGCAATCTCATGCAAGCCAGACCTAGCAAGAAAACTACACATGCAAGTTGATACATGCAATGAAACATGTTGTATTTTCCTGATCCTTCCTTTTCATGCTTGATCTTTGCTTGATCTTTCCTTATTTTCCTTTCTTGATCTAATGCAAAAGTTATCAAAGAAAACTTGAAGTGTCCAAGAGTAAGAGAGAGAGATAGAATAATGAGAGAGATACAAAACTCAACTAAAAAAAGGTTACCAACTCATCCTCAGAAGCCTTTTTATGAGTGAGGTCTCTATTTTCTTCATTTTCCATTATTTTCTTTCATTTTCCTTCTCACTTGTAACCTGTGAACTTTCAACTCCCTTTCCTCCTAATTTCCATTACTTTCATAAATAAATGTGCCAAAAATGCCATTTCACCTTTCCAAAGCCTTAGTCGTTGTCTTTGTCAATTTTTTTAGCCATAAACAACCAAATGAACACCCCTAGGATGTCTTGCCCAACATTCAGCTTAGAATACATGTCTCATCAACTCTAGTTATTGTTTTCAACTTTTTTAAGATGAAATTTTCACCAGGACTATTACAAAACCCTCCACTTGTGGGACACCATCCTCAATGTTCAATCACACATATACCACACCAACCTGCTGAAAAAAAGGCATACTGCTTATGGAGCTTTATAACACATCTCGATGTAGTATTTGTAATGAAAGATATCCTGAAAACAAAACATCATGATAAAATACTGCATATTTGTGCTTTATAACACAATTCATTACAGTATTTACAATGATCACCCTGCTAAGTACCAACTCACATGACATCATAACATCATGATAACATAAACACATGATATCATAATAACATGACAACATAATCATAATGACATAACACCCATACTACATAGTGGAGGTTTATAACATAGCTCATGGTGGTATTTACATCCATATACATGTACATCTAGCAACATCATCAAAACATATACCAAAAACATATACCAAATCATATACTAAAGAATATATCAAAACATATACTAAACACCACATCTAAACATATATCAAAACATCATATAGAATATATGATCCGAATTTAAACAAGAACGCAAAAAATTACAGATATAACCATAAATACAGAGATGCAGTAGAAATAACGCTTCCTTTCATTAATATGAAACAATTAGATATTATTACAAACATAATGGAAATGAGACTAGCTGGGAAGATGGTAACTTATCTCTAAGAAGAGATGTGGCAGCTACATGCATCTGAGCTCCTCTAAACTATGTTACAATGAGGCTCAAATGCCTATTTATTATTAAGAAACAATGGAAAACCCTAAACATCCAAAAATCTAACCCTAGGAGATGAAGCACCAAAATTGTGGGCCCCATTTGGGTAAATTGGTACATCAACTTCCTGGCGTCATAGCTTTGGCATACGATCTCGATTTGGCAACCATAATCCCTCGTTTTGATTATCTCAAAGAGAATGCCAAATTAAATTTAATAAGATATTTTGAGATGTTTTCACTCTCTCCGTTTTCCCTAAAGACCTGAAATACTGCCAAAAATAGTAAATTGTGCTACAATTAAGGAAACCAAAGACATGAAAGAGACAGTGTTGGCGTCCAAGTGGAATAGGCGGGTGACCACTAATATCCACCTGGATTAATATACCAAACCATCATAAAGCATATACCAAACCACCATAAAGCACATATCAAACCATCATAAAGCGTAGACTAAACCACCATATTGAAGCTAATTTTCCTCAACTGGAAAACATGGAATGATACATAGTCCGCATCTGATCTGCCATCTACCATGTAGCTTCATCGGGCCCCAAGTGCATCCATTACACTTTAACTTGCTCGATTTTTGGGTACCGGAGCATCAACACTTTTTTCTCCAATATACACTGAGGCTCTGACTGGAATTCTCCATTTGTTTCCACCTGCAACACAAGCCATTCAATCACATGATCATCATGTACTTAACATACTTCTTAAGAAAATATGCATGGAAAAATTCATGGACTTTTAGTGTCAGAGGTAGTGCAAGTCAATAGACTACTGGCCCAATACTCTCTATGATACTAAGGGGTTCACAAAACCGTTATGCCAGCTTAGCACGTGATCCAATACACAAGGATCTCTTATTCGGTTTGATGCAAAAGAACACCTATTCCTTGACCTGGAACTCCTTGAACAACCTATTCTTATCTGCATAACTCTTTTGCCTATCTTGTGTTGCCTTTAGATTTTTCTTGATCACATGCATTTCTTGTTCCATGTCTACCAACATATTAGTCCAATCAATCCCTTGCTAAGTAGATCACTCCAACTGATAGGAGTGTTACAACTCCTCCCATACAATGCCTCAAAAGGACTCATCCCCAATCACTCCTGATTACTCATGTTGCATGTGAACTCTAGCAAAGGGAGATACTCTTCCGACTTCCTTTACCGATGCATTACATACATCCTCAACATGTATTCTAATATCATATTGACCCTCTCTATCTGCACATCTATCTGCAGATGATAAGTTGTGTTAAAGGCCAACTCTGTGAAGAAACCTGCAAATAACTACTTCCAAAACTTGGAAGTGAACTTCACATCCCTGTCTGACACAATCTTCTTTAGAACACCATGCAATCTAACCACGTCTCTGATGAATACTTGTGCCACTTCACTAGCTAAGAATGTAGACTTCACTGGAACGAAGTGTGCAACCTTTGTTAACCTATCCACAATTACCATGATGGAATCATGGTGCTTCATTGTCTTCAACAACCTTGTGATGAAATCCATGGAAATGACCTCCGATTTCCATTCAAGAATCGTGATCAGTTATAGCAATCCACTTGGATGTTTACACTCCACCTTTACTCACTGAGAGTTGAAACACCTTGCCACAAACTTTGCAACATCCCTCTTCAAATTTGGCCAATAATAATATCTCTTCATTGTTATTAGTGTCTTTTAATAATCTGGGTGACTTGAATAAGGTTTCACATGGAACTCCCTCAAGATCACCTTCTTCATCTCACTATTATTTGACACATATATCCTATCTTTGAACTTGACCAATCCATCTGCTGTAAGACAATAATCCATACCCTGTGCACCTACACCTGTACCAGTACATGCACTTGTACCTATACCTGCATATGTACATGTACCCTGCTATAACCTGTGCATAATGTCCATATACCTTGTATCCCATTGTCCTACCTACATGATTCTATCTTGTAAGTCTGTTCAATAGGAGCTGATAGCTACAAAGTGATGTAAATATACTCGTCTACTAATAGCATATGCCACCCTGTTCTCTTTACCTTCGATGTACCTGATCTCAAAATATAGCCTACCTGGCATTCTGATTCGGTTGGTCAAACAAATAACTCAACCCAATGTGATCACTCATAAGTAAAAACCACCTGAAGAGAAGATAGTGCCTCCACATCTTCAATGCATGTATGATCGTCACTAACTCAAGATCATGTTTCAGGTAGTTTTTATCGTGCTCATTTAGTTTTTGGGACTTACATAATACCACTTGCCCATCCTTCATAAGGACTCCACCAAGCCATCTCTTGCAAGTGTTTGTACATACCACAAACTCTTTTTCTGGATCTACAATATGTGGCACTAGTGCATGTGTCAACAATTTCTTAAGTTGCTCAAAGCTAGCCTCACACTCCTCTGTCCATTTGAACTTATTACCTTTCCTTTGCAATGATGTGACGGGATAAGAAATCTATGAGAAGTTCCTAAGGAACCTCCAATAATAGCTTGCCAAACCCATGAAATATCTCACCTCATCCACACCCTTTTAAGCTACCCACTCCATGATGGCTCTTATCTTCTCTAGATCCACTATAATTCCCTCCTTGGAGACAACATGCCACAAGTAATGTACCTCACTCGTAAAGAAACTACACTTTCTGAGATTAGAATATAACTAATGCTCCCTCGACAACCTCAACACTACTAATAAATGCTCAACATGCTCTTCCTCATTTTTAGGGTATACGAGTATATCATCAATAAGCACAATAACAAACTTACACAAATATAGATGCAACACACTATTCATCAAGCACATGAATTAGCTAGAGTATTAGTTAAGCCAAATGGAACAACAACAAACTCATAATGCCCATACCTAGTTCAAAACACGATCTTCTAAATGTCCTCTTCTTTGATGTGTACTTCATGGTATCTGGATCTCAGATTAATCTTCGACAACATTGTTGCTCCCTTTAGCTAATCAAATAAGTCATTAATCTTCGACAAAGGGTATCTTGACTTAATGGTCACTTTGTTTAGCTTCCTATAATAAATTCATAACCTAAGAGTACCTTATTTCATCTTCACGAACAATGCTGGTGCACTGCAAGGTGATACACTTGGCCTAATGTATCACATGTTTAACATTTCCTTCAACTCGAAATTTAGCTCAACCAAATCAGATGTGCTCATCCTGTAAGTTGTTTTTGATGTTGGAGCTTCCCTTGGCACTAACTGAATATAAATGTCTACCTCCCTGTGGGGTGGAAACTTTGTAGTTTCTTTAGGAAGTACATCCCGAAACATCTGCAAAACTGGGTACCTACTCAATACATATACATCCTCAACCTTCTTACCCTTATCACTAGAAATGTGCACTTCGAATAACACACACCCTTTTCTGCGGCTATGTTTTGCTTGCATAGTTGTCACCATCCCAACTGATGTGGCTTTCTTCTTACCGTATAAGACTCTTGGTTCTCCATTGTCATTGACACACTCAATAGCTTTGTTGTAGCAGTCTACCTTGGTTCTATGAAGATACAGCTAGTGCATGCCCAACAACATACTATATGAACCCAACAATAATACATTCAAATGTTTTGCAGCAGGCATACCATTCAAATAGATTATGTAAGATCTTACCCAATGGTGAACTCACTTCTTTGTACCTTTAACCAACTGCACTAACCAAAAATTTGCATGAAATTCCTTACTCAAGCCACACTTATCCCCCAAATCAGGGCTAACATAGTTATAATTAGATCTAGGGTCAATCAAAATACATATAACTTGATCACAAAGCTTACCATCCATCTCAATTATAGATGCTTGGTGTTTTGCCTGCCTAATGATCACTATTGCATAGATATGTGGAATACTCTGACCAACATACCCAATGGTTTGCACCTCTTGTGCACTATATATCTTAGGCCTTTCGCCTTGATGTTGTGGAAAATCTCTCCTAAGGTGTTCCTCACCACATGTCTAATACCTCAACTGACCAATGAACTCACTTCTATGTTTTCTCTTTAGATGTTGCGACCCATGCCCCTATCTAGATGCATTAAAATCCTTTTGTGGTGCCATATTTTCTTTCACATTTCCATTCTAATACCTTGTTCCCTTAGGCTTCCATTTACCTCTACATTTGTCTTTTCCCTTCCATCCATACTGTGATTCATTCTTAAGCTTTGATTTCTCATAGAAATGCTTCAATTTCCCAATGAAATTCTCAAGTGACTGATGCTCCTCATTTGCAATCTGATCTCTAAATGCTAATGACAAGCCACTCACAAATCTCTAAACTTTAGCCTTCTTATCTATAATATATGATACATACCTCAATAACTCAAAAAACTTGGCCATGTACTCTTCATTTGTTATTGATCCCATCTTTAGCTCATAGCATTCCTTAGCCTTATTGTCATAGTACCTTTCTTACAAGTACTTCTTCCTGAAAATCCTCTTGAACCTGTTAGTGTCAGTCTTTGAAGCCTTGCACCACTAATCAAATATGCTCTTACAAAGTGGTCTCAGAGTGTCAAAGTCAAATTTTTTCATTTCAGTGAGTTTTTAAGTAAAATTTGGTCACTAGGTATTAGGTCTAGGGTTTGTTTTCACTCATTCCAAAGCTTTCCAAGTGTCAGTCCATGTCACCATTCAGCCGAGTGTACCATCATTCAAAGAGTGGTCATCATCATTTTAGGTTCCAATACGTCATTTTACACCTTGTTCGTGCTTCAGTTGTACTTGGGTAAGGCTCATTTCCCTCTCCTAGGGTTTTGAATGTAATTTCTCTTGGATGGTCAAATCATCAAAACAACTTGTATCTTCATGTTGATACACCTTCCCCTATCCTTAATGTACCTTATTAAATACTTCCCATCACTGATATCCCTCAAATTCCTCATTTTCCCACAAACCCTAGTTTCTTGCTACAATTTGACAATTTTCTAGGCTAGGCCTGTGTTCAGCACTTTTGGACCCCTTCCTCTCACTGAATCTTTGAAATTCCACTTTCCCCTATTTCCTAATATCTCTCCCTACTTCCCAAAATTTTCTCAAGAAATTAGAAGCCCATTATCCCCTTCATTTCACTTCATTTCGACAAATCCCCTGTTCCACACATCGGGATAGCTTTAACTCAAATGATGTTTCTGAGAAATAAAAAATGAATTTGGGGAAAGTGAGAGACATTTTTGTCCACAACAGGCCAAGGAAGAAAAACCTCCTTCATGTTTTACACAGGTTTCCTGGTTTTAGAGAAATGTCAAAAATGTTGTTTCCTTAGAAGAATTGAGACACCTTTGACGTGACCTTTGAAAATCAAGATTTATCCTAGCTTCGTTGACCAAATTACTTGCTTGATGAGTCAAACGATAACTAGACACAAATATATTTCCAATGAGATATCATGAGCTCAATGTGGAGTTGAGGAATACCTTCAAAAGGTGACTTCAACAGCACTCTGCCTTTAGGAAACCTCATTTTTCTACATTTTGACCATTCTTGGGAGATTTGACTTTTGATAGGGAAAATGAACTCCAAATTGAAAAATTCAAGTTGTTTTAGCAAGTAGATACAATAGTATTTCCAACAAGCTATTGAACACCTAATTTTGACGCTGTGAAGGCCTCCAAAGCATTATTTGAAAATTGTGCTATGCATAGAATCAGTGGCGCTACGCACACAGGCTTTTCCAATAGGTGCGTAGCGCCACAGGCGCTCACTTTTGATAGGGACCTCCATTTGAAAAGAAATTGCTATTTTGGGATTCCTTATGAAAATTCATGCATGATCAGAAATTAATAGGAAATTTTGACAAGTTTTGGACTTCCAAAAGGGCCAAAAACACATCAAAAATACCCTTTCTACCACTCTTTTACCACACAGGAAGCAGTCTTGGGAGATTGCATTCTTGGAGAAGAAAATGGACACAAAATTAAAAAATTCCACTTGTCCTAGAAAGTATACAGATAGAACTTTTCAAAAAGCCTTTTTGGAGAAAATTTGATGAAGGGGAATGCCTCCAAATTCATCTTGGAAAAAACACTACCGACAAAAAAAGGTGCTACACATAGGAGAAACTTTTGTCAATTTTGCCGAAAACTCAAAGTTTTCGCCTAGTTTTTTCTCAGTCTGACTTTTTCTCTCTTATGGTCAAATTAATTATGTTAGATGATGTAAATTGATGTACTATGTTGTAAAAATTATAAAAATTGACTTGATAAGGTAGATACATCAGTTATAGGTGGTATAGAGTTGAATGAATCAGTTTCCTAGGTTTTAGAGGCAAGCTGTTCCATTGCCTATTTCTATGTTCCTAGTTTAGATATGGTTGAAACCAGCCCTCTTCTCATGGATTCGACCCCTGATGGATAGCACAGGTGGTTTGGAGGTCTATATCATGTGTTTTTTCAGTCATTCGTAAAGGTTGGACTCTTGTGGATTCATTGAGCACTATTTTACATCACTTCTACAGTTTGGCAAGGAAATAAACCAGGTTTTTGCAGCATTTTGTGGGATTCTTGTGGTAATGTGATTTAGCATTGTTTTCTTCCCAGTTATTCAGTGATCTTATGTTTATGTGTGCCATCATCTCTTTTATTCTTCATAGCTAAATGAATCAAGTGTGAAAGGTAGAATCCATTAGTGTTTCAGTGCTCTGCCTCAGGGTTTATTTAGTTTTACATGTTTTCTACTGTTTGAAGAGGACTCATCACACTTGCATGCCCTCTCCAGCTCCTCACCAGTCTTTAAACTCATCATTTCACTCATTTGAAAGTGCTAAAACACTTTCTTACATCGCCCCACAGAGACCTCTACAGATCCGTGCTCATTTCCTGGACCCAAAACTACCTTGCCCATCTGATCCACCAACAAACCATTAAAATCTATCAAATTCTTCTAAGAAAGTATACCTAGCCTAAAATTAGTATTCATATCAGTCATCTCAAGCCTTCCTTGATATATTTTCATTGAGATTGACAAGGAGAGAGCCCTCTCTCGACGTGGTAGGGCTAGCTACTAGGATAAGCATGGTTTGATGTTACCCTAGACCTGTCTTTCTCAGCCTGAGGTAGATTTAGGCCCTAACATAGTGGAGGCCATATTGGGGAACATAGTTTTATGTTCCTCAGGGAAATGTAATCATGTTCAGATTTTATTGTTGATGGTGGACAATGATCAGACACCGGAAAGGCTGAAATCATTCACCTGGCGATTCCAAATTAGTTTCGAGATTAGATCCAAGGACTCCACTAGAGGATGAACCTGACCAATAGAAGCATGAAAGGACAATATGGAAAGATCAAATATTCAAGTTGGAATTTCATCCAAGACATTTTGTTCTTTGTTATAAACTATTTCTTCTCTTTTCCCGAGAATCTTAAGAAGGATTTGTAATGTATATTGTATTTGAGAAAAGACCCTTGGCCTGCATTTGATTCCTTCCCTTTGAATATTGTGAATACCAAAGATTTGCATGCCTTTGAGCTTGATCAAGGCCCTTTTTTTGAAGCTTGTTATGACTGACTTCAAAATGATGAGCCTCAAGAGATGAAGACTGATTCTACAACTTCTGTACATACCCCTATACCTTATAAAATTCTAGATCGATATAGGCCTCTAATTTTAACTCCTATATCCCATGCTTTCCTTAAAAATCATGACTTATATCTACCAATATTTGATGGTAAACATGACAACATCACTGCTGAGAGACATGTATTGAATTTTGAGTCTTTTCTTGATCTTTATGAAGTTGATGAAGAAGATGTTTGTATTAGGCTTTTTTCTCTTTCTTTGCAAGGCAAAGTCAAGAGTTGGTTCAAAACCCTACTTGATACGAGCATTTGATATATCCAATAGTTCGTCAAAGTTTTCCTTGACAAGTGGGTGGTTAGACAAAACCCTTTCTTGATTATAAAAGAGTATAACCAGCTGAAAAGTCTACTAGGGCAGACACTACAACAGTTTTCTGCTAGATTTAATCAAGTCTACTTTTCGATGCTCGTTAATATAAGACCTCCTCTTGGATCTGCTCTCTTGCACTATCCAGATGGTTTTGATCCAGAAATGGAGTTTCAGCTGAGAGAAAGGAACCTTGCAACACTTGAAGAGATGCAAAATTGTGCAGTAGATGTAGAGGCTCATTTGCTGATCAGAAGGGCAAAGTTGAAGGAAGAGGACATGAAGAACATAGATCCAGAGGAATCGACATCTTTAGACGTAAAGCTCAAAATTTTGGTAAGTGTAGTGGAAGAAATGATGCAAAAGATAACCACAAGGAATGAGTATGATGTTCAAGATCATGGCTCATTGATTGAAGAAGAACAAGTTGTTGATCCAAAACATTTTCTTTCTTATACCAGTAGTCATAGATCTGATAATGATTATTTTATAGATCATCTTGGAGAGAAATATTTGTTGATATGACATGTATGCTTGATTATGTGTTTTATACTGATGATTTGCCTCAGTTTGATCAGTATGATGATGATTATGTTCTCCAAACAAAAGCTAATGTTGTAGACAAACCAACAGCTAGTTTGTGGGAGGAGGAAGTTCACTTTTAGCAGCTCGAATACAGTGATCAATTGGCATATCGGCCATGGAAGTGAGGAGGAAAGTGCAGCAAATTTACAAGTGAAGGATCTTTGCCTTTTTGTTTTACTTCATTTCATTTCATCAGAGACAACATTCATGCAATCAGAAATCAACTGTCGACAAGTTTTGATCTGGACCATTTCGAGGGCAATGAAATCCTTGTTCAAGACTTGTCATGTCCAAAGTTGTAGCCTCCGAATGCCATTGATTGTTAAGTTTCAAATGAAGACTTGGAAGTTGTACCATATGATCAAATGATGCAAGATGATTCTGTGCCATTTTGTTTCGAATAATTTCAGTTTTTGAAAGGAAATTTGCATAGTACATCTTCAATAAAAGATGAGGAGCATGTAGAAAATCATGCAATCGCATTGGAACCAATAGAGAATGGGTTGCAGTAGTCATTTCAAATTTTTCATGATCCAATAGCTAATGTTTTGGATGATATCTACAGTCAAAGTCCTTCTCCATTAGCTACCTGTGAGCTTGAAAAAATTATTGATACAAACTTGATCCAACAGCCAGTTTCTTTGTCATTTTTAGTAGGAGTCTCGTCACAAAGCTCAGATGAAAGTTTGTATTGATAGTACGAGGAGAAGAAAAGTAATCCATTGGATGAGATAAGTCCTAGTGTGCATGAATTTCAAGACCCTTATGTAGTGTTTTTGGAGGCAGATAGAGAATCCATATCATTCAATGGATCTATTTACAAATCTTCATGGGAGTTTCCTTCTAGTATTTCTTTCTTGTTTTTCATAAGTAAGAACTTGTGGAGAATGCAAACAACAGCTAGAATACTTACTTGGTTGCATTGGTTGTTTCATTTCACTTGATCAGGTGATGAATGGAACAACCAGAGTAGGTTTTATTGAATAAGCTCCATTTTGAGCATATTTTCTAGTTTTTCAGTTTGTGTCGTCAAGTTGTCAATTTTCAGTCATCTAGTTTCAGCTGCTGAAGGTTTCATTTCAGCTTCTGGATGTCTAGTTTCAGCTTTTGAGAGTCTTGTTTCAAATATGAATTAGTTAGTTTAATTATGAGTCATGAAGTCTTGAGTCTTGAGTCCTGAGTTTTGATGTTTTTGTTGCCAAGATATTAACTCCATATTGCCCAATGGATAAGGCACTGGTCTGCTCTCCCAAAGATCTATGGTTCTTGGCACCTCCAAGGAGCTACCATCCCCATTGGAGCCAATGCTAGTGTCAGTATTTGAAGCCTTCCACCAGTGATCAAATATGCTTTTACAAAGTCGTCATAGAGTGTCAAAGTAAAATTTTGTCATTTCAATGAGTTTTCAAGTAAAAGTTGGTTACTAGGTATTAGGTCTAGGGTTTGTTTTCACTCATTCCAAAGCTTTCCAAGTGTCCACCCATGTCACCATTCAGCTAAGTGTACCATCATTCAAAGAGTGTTCATCATCATTTTAGGTTCCAATAGGTCATTTTACACCTTGTTCATGATTTAGTTGTACTTGGGTAAGGCTCATTTCCCTTTCCTAGTGTTTTGAAGGTAATTTCTCTTGGATGGTCAAATCATCAACAAAACTTGCATCTTGATGTTGATACACCTTCCCCTATCCTTAATGTACCTTATTAAACACTTTCCATCATTGATATCCCTCAAATTCCTCATTTTCCCACAAACCCTAGTTTCTTGCTATAATTTGACAATTTTCTAGGCTAGGCCTGTGTTTAGTAGTTTTTGACCCCTTCCCCTAACTCAATCTTTAAAATTCCACTTTGCCCTATTTTGTAACATACCTACCTACTTTCCAGAATTTTCTCAAGAATTTAGAAGCCCCTGATCCCCTTCATTTTGACAAATCCCCTGTTCAACACATCGGGATATGTTTTACTCAAATAATGTTTTTGAGCAAGAAAAAATGAATTTTGGGAAAGTGAGAGAGTTTTTGTCCAAAGTAGGCCAAGGAAGAAAAACCTCCTTCACTTTTTACACAGGCATCACGGTTTTAGAGAAATGTCAAAAATACAGTTGCCTTAGGAGAATTGATGGACCTCTGAAGTGACTTTGGGAAAATCAAGATTTATCCTACCTTGGTTGGCCAAATAACTTGCATGATGAGTTAAATGATAACTAGACATAAATACATTTCCAGTGAGCTACCATGAGATCAATTTGGAGTTGAGGAAGATCTCCAAAAGTTGACTACAATAGCACTCTGCCTTTAGGCAGCCTCATTTTGCACATCTTGACCAGTC
Source organism: Pinus taeda (assembly GCA_000404065.3). Classification (NCBI taxonomy): domain Eukaryota; kingdom Viridiplantae; phylum Streptophyta; class Pinopsida; order Pinales; family Pinaceae; genus Pinus; species Pinus taeda. The sequence continues at coordinate 66,558 of APFE030068305.1, forward strand.
TCGGGAGATTTGACTTTTGATAGGGAAAATGAACTCCAAATTGAAAAATTCAAGCTGTATTGAAAATTATACTCAATAAGATTTCCAAAGAGATATCGTGCATGCAATTTGGACACTGGGAAGGCCTCCAAAACTTGATCTGAAAACAGTGCTATGCACAGAATCAATGGCGCTACGCACACAGGCTTTTCCAATAGGTGTGTAGTACCACTGGCGCTCGCTCTTGATATGGACCACCATTTGAAGAAAACTTGGCATTTTTGGATTTTGTATGAAAGTTTATGCATGCTCAAAAATTACTAGGAAATTTTGACAAGTTTTGGACCTCCAAAAGGGCCAAAAACACCTCAAAAATGCCCTTTCTGCCACACAAGAAGTAGTATTGGAAGATTGCACTTTTGGAAGAGAAAATTGACACCAAAATCTAAAATTCCACTTGTCCTGGAAATTAAACGGATGGGCCTTTCCAACAAGACATATTGGATCAAATTTGGTGAAGGGTAAGGCCTTCCAATTCAACTTGGAAAAAGTGCTACACAAAAAAAATGGTGCTATGCATAGGAGAAAATTTTGTCAATTTTGCTCAAAACTCAAAATTTTCGCCTAGTTTTTTATCAGTTTGAATTTTTCTCTCTTATGGTCAAATTCATGATGTGACATGATTTAAATTGATGTACTATGATGTAAAAATGATAAAAATTGACTTGATAAGGTAGATACATCAGTTGCATTTGGTTTAGAGTTGAATGAATTAGTTTCCTAGGTTTTAGAGGCAAGCTATTCCACTACCTATTTTTGTGTTCGTAGTTTAGATATGGTTGAAACCACCCCTATTCTCATCGATTCAACCCCTGATGGATAGCACAGGTGGTTTGGAGGTCTATATCATGTGTTTTTCAGTCATTTGTAAAGGTTGGACTCTTGTGGATGCATTAAGCACTATTGTACATCACTTCTGCAATTTGGCAGGGAAATAAACCAGGGTTTTGCAGAGTTTTTGGGATTATTTTGGTAATGTGATTTATCATTGTTTTCTTCTCAGTTATTCAGTGATCTTATGTTTATGTGTGCCATCATCTCTTTATTCTTCATAGCTAAATGAATCAAATGTAAAAGGTAGAATCCATTGGTGTTTCAGTGCTCCGACTCAGATTTTATTTAGTTTTACATATTTTCTACTATTTGAAGAGGAATCATGACACTTGCATGCCCTCTCCAGCTCCTCACCAGGCTTTAAAATCATCACTAAACTCATTTCAAAGTGCTAAAACACTTGCCTACCTCACCCCATAGAAACCTCTGCAAATCTGTGTTCATTTCTTGAACCCATTGAAATCAAACAAATTCTTCGGAGCAAGCATACCTAGCCTAAAATTGGTATTCATATCAGTCATCTCAAGCCTTCTTTGATATATTTTCATTGAGATTGACAAGGAGAGAGCCCTCTCCCAACCTGGTAGGGCTAGCTACCAGGTTAAGCATGGTTTGATGTTACCCTAGATCTTCCTTTCTCAACCTGAGGTAGATTTAGGCCCTAACAAAACCCCTACCAACTCAAATCATATCACTTGATGTCTATGGCCTGCTTCACATCTTCCCACCAAATGTCTGCTTTAAATTTCAAGCTGAAGGTAGCTACTTTGGCCTTCATGTTATCTTTGTGTTCATGTAACTCAAAGAATTTGTTCATCCCAAGTATCCAAGCCTCTGCGTCTTTTAGATTCTTCACATATCCATCAATAATAGATTATTTTTCTTCCTTAAACACACAGGGAAAGTATCAGCTATCATTCCTCATGTGAGGATGATAACAATGATGGTCACAATGTTTATCGAAAATAGAACTAGAATAGTACCTATACTCATCGCGCCTCCTATCCAAAGTGTCCAACAACCTACCATCTCTCACTATATCAGATATATTTGACCTGTCTCTACTAGGAGACCCACTGCGATATTCCCCATTAGTTTTATCCTCATGTCCATGGCTGATCTAAATCGTCCCTTGTCGCTGCAAGTTTGTCAAACTCTGAAGAAGTATAACATTAACCTCTAACTACTTCTCTTGTGCATGTATGATCTAGTCATTATATACCTTACAACTCCTTATCTCTTGCTTCAAACTTCTTATTGTAACTACCATATTGGAAGAGTTCTCAACACCATGGTGCTCTTTAGATTCACAGGGAGAGTGTTTGTTGTCAACCATCTTGCTATCCATTTGATATTTCTTTTTGTAATGCATAATATGTCAGATAAACCAAATCACAATAAATCAACGTACCTTATTATAGCTTGAGGAGGATAACTTGTCTGCAATATCACCAAATTAGCCCAATACATGTATAACATAAACATAATAGCAGGTATACATATGCAAATAAATGTATCAACACATAAACATCATTATAAATTGGGTCCAATCATCAATGCAAGGCCATATCGACAATGCATGCTATGACCTCATGCATGAGAGCAACCATTAATCCAGTGTACACACTGCCACATGCAACCATTAACATGCATAAGCAATCCACAATCAACTACACATACACATAGATGCATTCAGTCAAGCATTAACAATCACTTCTTGTAATAAACCTACAATATTGATATACGTAGTCAACATATTTAAGAATGTAACCTAACATACAAGGATGTAAGTAGGCGACATAAAATCAACATGTAAGCAAGATATAATCAATATGTAACTAGTCACATAGTCATGAAAAATACATTCCATGAAATCATTATGAAATTCTCCATGGCATCATAACTACAACCATAATCAATCATTAAACAAATGCAACAAGCAAATGCAATGCAAGTGTAAAAGACAAACATGCAACTGACATGCATGCATTACCAACACAAACTACCCACTAGTCCAAGAGTTGAACCATCCTCCGATACCACTTTGTAACCATGCTAACTGGGGTAAACATGAGATGAGAGGCTACTGTGATCTTATTTGACCTCCTATGTGTCCTTAAGAAAGTGGAATCGATGGAACATAACACAGAGTCATCCAACATCATCAACATAACCCTCAGGAGATAAGTTAGCCACTCAGACAGCCTATCCCTAGGTTCCACTATTGTTTTGGATCTCTTAAGCCATAGTCACTCTCATGCTATGTGAAAGGGTGTGACCAACCTAAAGTCTCTCTCACAAGATTTCCTACCAGTGAATAGAGACCAAAATTGATAGTTATGCGCTAATGACAATGGGATTTAAGCCCAGGCCACTACCCTGCATGCAGTGATAGCTTAGAATCATTAAAAATAAAAGGAAACAATGATGCAAGAGAAATAAGATGAAGAATACCATAACCAGACTCCTACTAGCCATGCCAGGCATTTCATCAAACTTATCATCAACATGTATGCTACAGGTGTAAAAAACAAAATTAAGTGTAGGGATCTCATATCTGAGAATCGTTATGAACCATTGTTCCCTCATGTCATTTTCTACATTACCATCTATTAGGCCATAGATACACTATACATTCATTTACAACTAAAAACATGCTAAGATCCATACATAGGTGTTTCCATAAAATATACATATAACCAATATAATAAGAATATAATTAGCATAAACATATGAGCTATCAAAATCCACATATATGTCAATACATTTACACATGAAAATCAAGGGAATGAACTTCTCATTAATGAATGAAATAAATAAACCAAAGATGGGACTACCATGTTCCACCTAACCATAAAATGGTTGAGCCAATTATCTCTTCATCCATTCACCCCTTTGCCATATTGCAAGCATGAAGGTGGGACTCAAACCAAAGGAACCAACTAGGGCATACTGAGGCTAAACCACCTCACCTTCATGAATATAAACCAAGCTTTATTTTAATGCATCTTGGATCACTAGGCCAACACAATGAACACATCATAAGTGGATTTACCCCGATCTCCACCCAATCACCAGGCCAAACAAGTTTGGATACCACCAGATTTCTCCACCTACACCATGAGGAATTTTCATGTCTCCTAGTCTCTCAGGCTTTACCACAATCCAAACCTGGATCACTAGCCCCTAAACCAAGACCCACTCTCCAGGATTTACCGCATATCTAAAACCCGAGATTACTAGGCCTAATGAAGAGAAAATCACCTCTTTACTTTATCGTATATCTTGTTATTCACCGATAAGGATTCTTAGGTCCACCTAGGAAACACACTCATAACTTTACCGCAACCCACAGTCTGGCTCAGGGGTCACTAGGCCATGTGCTCTATCATTTAGAGATCCACCCCACTCAACTTCAAATCCATCTGGCAATCCATCTCAACGAAAACATGAGAACTCCATCCCACCGTGGCTATCCAGAAATGGAAAGGCTAGGCTGTAAACAATGTTACACTTGGAAAGACTCATGCCATGGTAGAAACAAACCACATGCAATCACATGCATGCAAAATCTAACAAGGAAAATAGACATGCAAGTTGATACTTGCAATGAAGCCTAATGTAGCTAGTTGATCCTGCCTTTCCCTGCTTGATCTTTGCTTCCTCTTGCCTTCTTTTCCTTTCTTACTCCAATGCCAAAGTGCTCGAAGAAAACTCTAAGTGTCCAAGAGTAAGAGAGAAAGAGAGAATATTGAGAGAACTCCAAAAATAAACTCATAAAAGGTTGCCATCTGATTCTCATAGGCCTTTTTATGAGGGGCACCTCTATTTTCTTCATTTTCCATTATTTTCCTTCATCTTCCTCCTCACAGACAACGTGTGACCTTTCATCTCCCTTTTCTCCTAATTTCCAATATTTTCATAAACAAATGTTCCAAAAACAACATTTTTCCTTTCTAAAGCATTAGTCATTCCCTTTGCCACTTTCCTTGGACATGAAGAACCAAATGAACACCCCCTAGGATGTCTTGCCCAACATTTAGCTTGGAATAAGTTTTCCATCAACTGTGGTTATTGTTTTTAACTTTTAATACATGAAATTTTCACCAGGGATGTTACAAAGGGTTTGATGGTATAAAACTCAGTGGCACCCAGGGACTGGTCATGGGGATGACTGAAAAATATTATGGGAGACCTGTATCAGTTATAGAAGGTATGTTGTATGGGTTTTCATCAATTCCACTTCCTTAAGTAACACATAGCGAGTCAAATCATATCATAGTAACTTCTCGTCACATGTTTACCCCAATTGGTTAGTTACTTTGGTATATATGGGAGGAGGGAGTTACATATGATACACATATATATATTTGGTTTGAGATCCAAAATGATTATAAATATGGATATGGGGGTTGAGACATTATAGTTAAACACGAGACAAAGACTCACTATGACATGACCCAACCTCCAAGCTTCAGTTATGAAAGTGGGGCCAACAACCGACAACCCACAAACATTCGTCAAGGCTTAAAGGGCACTTAGAGGAAAAAGAACCACCCGAGGGGACCAAACCATGAGTTGGGGTTATTTTTCTTTAACTTAATATCCAAAATGCATGCACAAGCTTGCAATGGAGTGGTTATAGGGTTCCAACCGCATGCATGACACTGCTTCGATGTAGTTATAGCTCAAAATTTACAGTTCTGAGGGTGTGGTCCTGAGATCTGAGCAACAATTCCAGGCCAACCTCCAAATTACTTCCCAGAATTGTCTAATAATTTCTAGAATGATTATTGACATGAGCACAAATAAAATCATTCAGAATCAAATCAACCAGTTCATTTAGACTCCACAAAACACACTAGACATTTCATTAGAAACATGACAAACATAGAAGCTATAGGTCATGAATGCACATTTGATCATAATAGTGTGATTTTCATATGAGAATCACTAAGAATAATTCACTCCCTCTCCACATAGTGGCAACAACATTTATTAGTGCATATATTCATCAACAAGTCAACATCTTAACAATTCATGACAAGATTCATAGATAGTACACATCATATAATCAATATATAACCAGAAAATGACTAACGTGGAAACCATGGCAAATCAACCATAATATCACCAACATAATCACTGAAAATGCTCATATATCACAATAAGGATATCGATAATTCATGGAAATAGGTTGGATTTGGACACTACAAATAAATGACTCTATGGGTCAAGTATACATGATCATGAAGTGTATGGAACTCATCATTGTTTCATTTCATGTATTTTGATGTTCTAATCACAACGCCTTTTCCTTAAGTGTTGTAATGTTGTCTTTAGACACTACCCACCATCTTTTATCATAACTACACTTTTGTCTATTCCATTGACATTCAGTTTCATATGAAACGTTCTTACCTTCTATCCCAAGCATACACCATATACTATCTTCATCGTACATGTGAGCCTTTTCCCCATTAAGAGCACAAACATGATTAGGTATTTAATGTGCAAAAAAAGATAAAAGATGTGGAGAGCAAGAGGTTCCTTAAAATGGCTTCAAATTCCAACTAAAACTACTAGAACCTCAAGGAAGGAGTCTTGGCTAAATCATTGGAGTGGAGAGAGCTACCATTTTACATAATGTTAATAATTTTAAAAAAATTATTACAACAAAATATAAAAATAATTTGTGGTTCAATAAATTACTATAGGTTAAAATAAAATTAAGATAATACAAGGATATGGTCAACCCCAATAAAAAAATGAGAAGTTTATATTTCATTTGAATATGCATGTTTTCACAATTCGAAATCATGGTTCATAATTTTTTAATAGAAATTATTTTGTTAAGTTTGGGAAATGTTGAATGCTTCAAGTGGATGCTCCACCCATCATCACAAAAAAATAAATATTGAATAATTATCAATGAACATATGATGAGGATTAAATAGATTGATATTGTTTTCAAACTATGAATTAGATCTATTATAGAAATTTATTAATAGTAAATCTAGGTAAATAAATTGGGGTGATTTGACCAAAAATATTTATGATAATAAAGAAAACAATAATAAATTTAGAATGAAATAAATAACCATAATATTAGTATTATTAAAATAGAAAAGATGATGATTGCTAAGATGAAAAAGAGATTAA
>APFE030068305.1:74347-92636 GCA_000404065.3 Pinus taeda
ATTATTACTTTAATTCTAATCTTATCTTAATCACCTAAAATTATAATTATTTTCTTTAACATTATAATTTTTTTCTTCGAATCTCCCAACTTAATTAGCCCAAATTATTACTATCCCCAATTTATTACTAATTAGTTTTCATTAGTGGATCTACTTCATAGTTTATTGACGATGATTCAACCTTTAATTGTCCCTAAACATCTACCGAGTTTCCACTCGGAAAGTTTCATGTTGGCTAAACTTCACACTGTTGTTTCCATAAATACTTTGTCAAATAATTTTTTTATTTGATTTTTCCAATTAAAATAATCAATTTGCTAAAAGTATAACAAATACTGAAAAAGTGTTGAAGAAATACATTATTTTTTCCGTCCTAAGAAAATTGAAAATGAAAAAATATCTCGTAAAATTTTCACTTATATTTAAATGATATAAAAATTTCAAAATATATCAAAAAATTCGAACATATAATTAATATCCCAACTTAATTAGCCCGAATTTATTACTAATTTGTTTTCATTAGTGGATCTACTTCATAGTTTATTGACGATGATTCTTCCTTTATGTGTCCCTAAACATGGGTCGAGTTTCCCGCTCAGAAGGTTTCATGTTTCCTAAACTTCACACTGTTGTTTCCATAAATACTTCCTCAAATATTTTTTTGATTTGATTTTTCCCATTAAAATAATCAATATGCTAAAATTATAACAAATTCTGAAAATGTGTGGAAGAAATACATTATTAGAAATTTCGAAGCTTATTCTGGTTGAGTGTGGGTTGCGTCAAGATTGACATGAAAAAGAGAGTTAAATGAATGAATTGAGCTACTCCCTCACACCTCTCATTATCATTATCATGTATTAATGGTGTTTGTGCGCATATTGAATGTCATATCGTTCTGAGTGCTTACCATTTTGTTTAAACGAGGAGCCAAATTAACCAGATTTAGAAGGTATCTGATATTCATATGCAGGCGGGCAGGCCATGTGGGTGAATATGCAGTTAAGTAGCTCCTGATATTCGTGACATTACCCCTTCACTGACATTTGCAATTTGACTATATATTGGAAATTTCCTTGGCTGGGAAAGGTATTAATGACGTTTTGATAAAAATGTTAACCATTAGTAATATATTTTGTACTTTTACAAATGCGTCATTAAATAATTATAAACGTCAAATATGACTAAAATGCCTGTCAAATTCCATCTCTGCTCGGAACAAATATGCCTCACGGTTCTCTTATATATGCACACCCATCCTGATATGTTTCCCCGGTCTTGGACGGTTGGATCGTTCGACAGATGCCACCGATTCACTGTCGTTTATACAAATATATCCCGTCGATTACACAAGGGATGAGTTCATTAATTGTACGGTCTTGGACGTTGCATGCAGGTGGAAAATTCTCCATACTGAGATGGCTGCAATAATGATATATGTTGAGATATTAATTTCATTATTGAGATATTAATTTCAGGGTTGTTGGTTGTTTCATCTCATTTGATATTGTTGTTTTTAGGTGTTATAGACAGTTTAATTATACTTCAGTTATCCTGTATAGATGTGGAGTTCTATTTCAGTCATTTATTGTTGATGCTTATAATGTAATCTATTAATCCATTGGAATATTTAAAAGAGAAATATGTACTCTACATTTTTTCTTACTCTTTTTCATGGTATCAGAGCACATGCCACGAATTCCATACACACCCAACTTGCCTTGGGGCGATATTGTTGGACATTGGATAAACCAATGCTCTCTGTGTGTTTCATGATATGGACTAACTACCTCTTATAGATTCTTATCTCTCCCGATGCGATTATTGACTAACATCTACAAGTTTTGGTCCAACAGCAATTGTGATTCCCAACAAGTGATATCAGCACACCAAATCTCATAAAACTCTACAAAGAGCAGTGTTTTAAATCGTTTAGGCTTGCAAAAACTAAACTTGAAAAGTTGAGGAGAAAAGAGCAATTGTGCAGTTGTAAAAGAGGCTCACCGCCCATTATTCGCAACTTGACAAAGAAGAAACTGCGCACTATTTGTTGAATTCTTAATATTTTCGCACCAGCACGTTTAAGGAACTGCGCACAACTGCGTGCATCAGATGCCGTCGGAGCTGCACATATGACAATAGTTAAAATTTAAAAGTTCCACACACCGAATTTGAAGCCTAGTGCGTTTAAGGTGTGAAACATCAAACTTATTTCTCGCGAATTTACAAAATCCGCCCAAAAATTCGTTCGAAGGTTCAATTTTTTTTAAGTTCACGAGGCCACAAAATTATTTATTGTGTTTCGAATCTGAAAAATATTTGTTGTTTTCCACAAAGGAGTTCATAACACTACAAAGTCATAAAAGACTTTATTCATGAAAGGTTTTAATTCATGATTTGAAAAAAAAGGATTTTTGTGAATGTAATCTTTTTTAAAAGAGATATAACAAAAGGGGTATTCATGAAAGGTTTTAATTCATGATTCCAAAAAAAAGGATTTTTGTGAATGTAATTTTTTTTAAAAGAGATATAATAAAAGGGGTATTCACGAAAGGTTTTAATTCATGATTTGAAAAAAAATAGATTTTTGTGAATGTATTTTTTTGAAAAGAGATATAAGAAAAGGGGTTTTGTTTAAATTCAAAGGCATAGTTTTTCTTTGAATATTTTTTTTTGGTTTAAAGAGGGTTTATAAAAAATTCATAAAAGGGATTTTGAGAAATATGATCATTGTATGTTTTAAAAGATATTAAAAAAAAAATTATAAAAGGGTGCGCAAATTTGTATTTGGAAAAATGACTTCCTGTGGCGCTTTGCGAGAGACCTCGACTCTATTTGGCAAAAATTACGAGTTTTGGTCTTTGAGAATGAAGACATTCTTGCAAGCTCAAGAGTGTTGGGATACACTACAGATTGCCTATGTAGAGCCGACCCAAGAGGAATTCACGACCATGCCCAATAATTAGAGGAATGTAGCTATTGAACTCGAAAAAAAAGAACACAAGCCAAATGTTGGATACAAAACTTAGTCAATGAATCTATTTTCCACAAGATAACTAGCGCATCCACAACACATGAAGATTGGGAAATATTGAAAGTTGTGTATCAAGGTAATGATCCATTGAAGACATTGAAATTACAGACATTGAGATCACAATTTGAAACCCTAAAGATTATTGACAGACAAAATGTGGACTAGTGCATGACTAGAGTCATGTGAATAGTCAATTCGATCAAGCTCATCGATGAAACTTTTTTAGGTCACAAAATTGTCCGAAAAGTCCTTCAAATTTTGCCCAAGAAATATGACATCACTGTAACAACCATTCCGAAATTCAATGATTTTACAACGTTCTCAATAGAACAATTGACTAGATTGCTTCTGGCACACAAAAGAAGACTCAACTTGGAAGAAGATTCCATGAAACAAGCTTTCAAAGCACAACTCTCTTTGGGAAGAGGCAGAGGTAGAGGATATAGAGGTGAAAATAAGCGAGGCAGAGGCCGAAGTAAAGGCAAATCAGAACATTATAATGCACTAAAGCAATGGAGACCTCTATAGAACAAAACTCAGAGAAGAAGACCATGGAGAAAATGTGATCTCCAATGTTATTATTGCAAGAAATTTGGGCATTATGAACATGAATGTAGAAAGAAACAGTTAGATCAACAAAGAGGTAATGTCCATCTCTCCAGCAATGAAGGAGAATCATCTAAAACAATGTTTGTCTCCTGCCATCTTTCTAAAGACACTCACAACAAGGATATTTGTTTGTTGGACAGTGGCTAGAGCAATCATATGACAAGTAACAAAATATTTCTTTGTTATGTTGATGCTTCCATAACATCAGAAATTACTCTTGGAGATCGTTCTTGCATTAAAGCTGAAGGAAATGGTATTGTCCCTATTCTTACTAAACATAATCAATATAAATACATTCCTGATGTTTATTATGTTCGATGTTTGAAACATAACCTCATTAGTGTAGGAAAACTGATGGAACATGGTTATGATGTAATATTTCAAGGGAACAAATGTTATATCTATTACAAACCTCCCAATAGAAGACTGATAGAAAACGTTGAAAAAACCAAGAATAGGATGTTTCATTTGATTCTTAGAAGTCGAAATCTCTCACAGTCTTTAGTCCACAATGTGTCAAGAATAGATGACTCTTAGCTATGACATTCTAGATATGGCCATATCCCATTCAAGACTCTAAGTCAACTTCGAAAACAATGAATTGTCATTGGTTTCCCTACTATGAATGAAAAATACTGTAATTGTGGAATTTGTGTTATGTCCAACCATAAAAGAGAGCTTTCACACATCTTCCTCTAGAAAAAAAGAGCCTTTAGAGCTTTTTCATACAGATTTATGTCGTCCAATGCATACACAATCCATTAGTGGTAGTATTTATTTTCTGACATTCGTTGATGATTATAGTAGGAAGACATGGGTGTATTTTCTCAAAAATAAATCAGATACATTCTCAAGATTCAAAGAATTCAAAAAAAAAAAAGAAAAATAGAGTGGAAAGCCTTTGAAAGTACTCAAATATGACAAAGGAGGAGAGTAAAGCTCTAATGAATTCAAATATTATTTTCAACAACATGGAATCATAATGCAGAATGCAACAAGATATAATCCACAATAGAATGGAGTTGCAAAAAGGAAAAACCAATCAATCATGAATACGATTAGATGTATGCTTTGTGAGAAGAAGTTGTCAAATAACTATTGGGATGAAGCATTTTCGCCAACAATGTATGTTCTCAATAGATCTCTAACAATCAATCTTGAAGATATGATACCTCAAGAAGCATGGGATAGAAAAAAGGTAAATGTGTTTCAATTGAAAATTTTTGGATTAGTAAAATTTCCCAATGTTCTTGAGTAGCTAAGAAAGAAACTTTATGATAGGAGTGAGAGATGTCTTTTTGTAGGCTATAGTGAGAGGTCAAAGGCCTACAGACTTTATAATCCAGTTACCAAGGAGTTTGCTTTAAGCAGAGATGTAATTTAAAAAAAATAAAAAATCTTGGTTTGATCAAGTCGATGAAGCTTCAAATCAATGTTTTTATCCACCACAACCACCAAGATTGCAGGTTAAAGAAGAGCCATACCATTCTAAAAATGGTACATCTTCAAGTAGTGAATTCGTTAGTGATTCAACATCTTCAGAAGACAATCAGAAAATAAGAAGCATCAGAGAAATATACGAGCATGAGCATGAGTTTGACCAGTAGAATATGCTTTCATTTATTTGATCTCAACCAACACATTTTGAAGAAGCAGTTAAAGAAAAGAATTGGGTAGATGCAAGGAACCAAGAAATTGCTACCATATAGAAGAATCAGACTTGGGACTTAACTGGTCTCCCAAAAGACAAAACTAGAATTGGTGTAAAATGGGTATATAAGTTCAAGCTGAATTAAAAAGGACATATTGAGAAACATAAGGCAAGGCTGCTTGCCAAAGGATTCTCACAACAATTTGGTGTCGATTATGGTGAAACCTTTGCTCCAGTAGCAAGGTTAGATACTGCCAGGACCATTTTGTCGACAACAACTCAACACAAATGGAAAGTCTATCAACTTGATGTAAAATCTTCGTTTCTAAATGGTATATTGTAGGAAGAGGTTTATGTAGAGTAGCCTCTTGGATTTGACGTTTCAAGATAGGAGCGTAAGGTATACATATTGAAGAAATCTTTGTATGGTTTGAAACAAGCTCCAAGAACTTGGTATAGTCGCATTGACACCTACCTCATCAAAAGTAGTTTTTGTAGAAGCAATCTTGAGCCAACTTTGTATACTAAAATGCATGAAGGTAAAATTATTATTGTATGCCTTTATGTAGATGATATTATTTATACAAGAAACATGATGTTAGAAGATTTCAAAGCAACAATGCAAATTAAGTTTGATATGACAGATCTAGGAGTAATGAAATACTTCTTAGGCATTGAAATTCACGAATGTGCTAATAGAATTTTTGTTCATCAACAAAAATATGCCATTGATAACATCCAAAAGTTCAGAATGACCAATTGAAAACCCGCAGATACACCAATTTCTCCAGGCACAAACCCGAGCAAAGAGTATGTAGCACCACCAGTTGATTCCACAATGTATAAAAGTCTAGTTGGTAGTTTGTTGTATCTAACTCCAACTAGATCTGACATTATGTTTGCAACAAGTTTTGTCTCCAAGTTTATGCAGTCACCTATGATCAACCATTGGAAGGTTGAAAAAAGGATCTTAAGGTATATTGTAGGTACAATAGACTATGGTTTGTTATATACACATTCTAAAAATTGTTCAGTTTCAGGTTATACAGACAGTGAATATGCAGGGAGTTTAGATGATCAAAAAAACACTTCAGGGTATTTTTTTCATCTTGGAACCAATCTAATTTCATGGGAATCCAAGAAACAATGGATTGTTTCAATATCTTATGCAAAGGTAGAGTATATAGCAGCAAATTCAACAAATTGTCAAGTTGTTTAGTTGAGAATATTATTGAAATATATTTCAAATATTCAAAAGGAGGCAACTGTAATCTACTGTGATAAAAATTCAAAAATTTCTTTATAAAAGATCATGTTTTACACAGAAAGAGCTAGAACATTGACACCCGTTTTCATTTCATCTGTGAGATTGTCAATGATGGGGACTTAGTACTTTCTTTTTGTTGTTCCAAAGATCAACTAACATATATTTTCATAAAGCCATTGGGCAAGAATGTATTTGAATTTCAAAGAGAAGACATAGGCATTATAAGTGTCTCTAAATATAACAATTGAGATTACGAGGGCATGTTGAGATATTAATCTCACCGCCGGTTAGGTGTCATAGATAGTTCAATTTTACTTCAGTTAGACTCCATAGGTGTCAAGTTCTACTTTAATGATTTGTTGTTGATGTTTGCAATATAATCTATTTAACCATTTTGAATATTGAGAAGAGAAATCTTTCCTCCAAGTTTTTTCTCATTCTTTCTCTATATACAGTCAACTTCTTGGAGTCACAGGCTTGGGAAATCAATGGCCTTCTAGTCCTACACGAAATAATATGGCTTCGTGGGCCTCCAACGAGATATATCAATAACACAAGTAATCGGCCTCCCTTAGGATACAACAATTTGTTCTCATAAATTCAATACTGGAAAAGAACTTGCCTCTTCTCTGGACACCTGGCGCTTTAGCTCATCACACCACCCTCTGGCATCCAGACACTTGATCTTATCTGGAACAAAAAATATGGCCTCTAAGTTGATCTGGAAAATGATTTGATCTTGGAATTGGAAGTGAATCCATTCTTGATCATTTCTTCAAAAATCGATCTTTCACGGATATAGGAAAACCGGAAGATATGAAACCAAACAGGATGATATTGAATACCATCAAAGATGGAAGATGCTGGTTAGGGTGAGAAGAAATCCCACCGAGGATCCCTGCATAAAACCCTAAGGCTGGCAGGATACCACTGTAAGATCCCCAAATGGTAAAATTATAATAAATATAACACACTTAGTGTTCTGAAGGAAACAAACTTTTGACAGAGATAAGAAAACAAATGGGATCTAGAAATGCAACCTTATTTATATTAATAGTTGAAAACAGGGTACATGCCCATACAAATAAGAATGGAGCTCCCGTGAATGGCATGTGCGACTACTCATTAAAAGACTAATGTAAAACACTGAAGCTCAGTCGTGGACCCTGGATGGAACCGACGGACAAATTCACCACGGTGTTTTTGTCCCGAGATCAAGCTAGGACTCACCATGCCATTCATGAACAAACACATAATAAGTTAGACAAACTGAGGATGACCCTAATCCTTAGCTCCTATCCCCCATTAAATGCTGGATCGACTCTCTAGAAGCCTTATTTTATTGTTTTCCTCAAAAAACGAAAGTAAATACCATGGGCCAATACTGTGCACAAACACCAAGGTAAATATCACGGAAGATTCTGTCCACTTGGACCATATGAAGAAAAGAGAATATTACAATGTATAACACCAATTGAACTTAGCTGCAAAAAAAATTTAGCCGAGCCTTCGGCTCAATCACTTGGCCTTCGGGCAAGTACTTACTGAGCATATTGGTACTTGCCCGAAGGCCAAGTGATTGAACCGAAGGCTCTGTGAGTGATCCTTCGGACAACCTTGAGCCTTCAGCCTGCCTTGAGCCTTCGGCTTGCCTTGAGGGGGCACCCCATCACCCCACCTTCCTACCAACCACCAAACCACCCTTGGTTTATCTTTTATAGTATACCCGGGCCCCCTTCACCTCCAACACCCTTCGGACAACCTTGAGCCTTCAGCCTGCCTTGAGCCTTTGGATTATCTTTTATAGATCTCATCTTTCCTCAACCCATTTGTTTTAACCCTTTTCCCTCTGCTACAAAAGTTGGAAGCATAGAGACACTTCCTCATCATTGTGCCTAAATCCTACAGATTGCCCGGTTTGTTTCATTATTGGGATTTGAGGTATTTACATATGTTTTATAGCTTCATTCTTCTTTGGTGTTTCTTGACTTTGGTTTCTCTTGATTTCTTTGGTGTTTCTTGACTTGACTTGACTTGTATGGGATAGCCAAGAGAGATAGACTATCCAGTATTTATTTATATCTTTACTTATATTTTATATCGATAACTTGTAACAACTCTGCTAAAGGACGTACGACCTTATAATGATTTGCAAAGTATATTGTCTTAGGAAATTGATTATCCTAATTATCTTAAGAAACGGCTTATTGCAAGATTAACTATAGTTGTAAAGTATTAAAATCATTGCATGAGCTATTATGGGGAATGGGAGAAAGAAGCCTTAGCTCATTTACTTTCTGCTTCATCCTTGGCGAACAACTCATCTGCAATAGAAAAAGCAGACTCTCAAGGTTTCCCATCTGCAGAAACTCAAGAGCAGCTCTTCTTCTGAGTTGAAGCACACTTTCAGTAGAATCCCAACTGCATAGTTAGTTCCAGCTTCGGGCACCGCCAAAACGCTTCAAACAATAGCCGGTACTACTAGGGCATGGCCCACTATCGCAGATCGGCCTTCCGAAATGGTGGAGAGAGCTTCAAAAATAGCCAGGGATTGCTCCGCCATGTCTATGTCTGCACTGGGAAGGAACAACATCTGGTTTGGCGATCTTCGCTCTATTTTCAATCATGGTACACAAAGGCAATAATGCCTTTAGGCTGGCCTTAATGGCCGAAGGATACAAATTTTCGCCAAACAGCTCCAGTAGTTCGTCTGTGATTCCTTCTTTAGCCAGAACATAGAGTCTCATGAAATATCTCCCGTTATATAAAACATCCACAGAGAACAGTGAAATTGCACCGATTACTTCTTCCACTGCCTCACGATCCGCCTCTGAATCCAAAACGTGGATAAGGACAGGCTAAACTCCCTCTGATTGAAGAAACCGTCTTATCCTTCCACTGACCCTTGCTAGACTTCTCAAGTTCTTCAAAGCTTCGAGTTTTTCTTTACTTGCATCTTGTATTATTTGGTGAACTTTTCTTGGCTCTTCGACGGGTTCAGGTGTCCGAATTCTGATGAGATCATTACAGCTGTTGCAAGGCACCATTGGTGTGTCAGCCTGCAAAGAGTGTGATGGGGGATGAGCTCTTTGCTGCGAAGAACATCAAGAGTCAGTGGACATACATTGCTTCATTGTCCAACGATTTTTCGATAGAACCTCGGTCGTATAGCTTATTCCAGTGGATAGGATCACTGGATCTGTTATCAGTTCCAAAGATATAGAACACCGGAATAAGGGCGGGATAGACACCGATATAGAGGGATCCCCACGTTCCTTTCCTGCCATTGACGACATGTTTTACAATTTCTTCAAATCTATAACTCCCTGTACTGGAAACCCTAGCTAGAATAGAGAATCTATCATCGAACAAATACAAAGCTTGTTTTTCTTTAAGAAAATATCACAAAGAATGGACTGATTACAGAACGGAGAATGATTGAGGTCAGTATCCCTGATCCACTACTCGCAAACAACAAAATATATTGCAAATCACCATAACGAAAAAGATAAAAGTTACTGATGGCACGTTGTGAGAGTAGGAAACCATGGATCTATCCTTTATAACAAAGTTATTATATGACAAAAATTTTCATTATATATACTTTAAAACCACATCACAAAAAGCTACCTTACTTCATAAATCATCTTAGGATCGTGATACATATATAGATTGTTATTAGTGTTGTCATTGTACTATTATTTAATTACAAAAGATTATTGATGCTAAATTTTATGATCACGATACATACAAAGATTGTAATTAGTGTTGTCATTGATGTTAAACTTCTTATTATTGAATGACAAAGATTATTAATGTTAAACATACTATTATTGAATGGCAAAGATTATTAATGCCAAAAGTTAAGGAAATGGTTAGAAAGACATTGTTTAAGGAGGAGAAATTTAGAAGAAATGTAGGAGAAATTTAATTTCCAGTACAAAGAGTGGTCAGCAACCAAAAACCTTTTGACATAGGTATTCTATTGAAGATATATCTCCTTAGTTAAATCCTTTGTTTGCATTGGAGCTTAGTGATGCATTAAATAAGTCCCATATTATGGATAATTTTGTTTCAGAAAATAGATAGTTGCAAAAGCTACATGCGAGAAGTAATTTTCTGAAGAAAATACTCCTTTCAAGGCCCCTAAGGTTATAGAGGTATATGATATAGTTGTGGAAAAAAATGAAGTTGAAGATGGAGGATGTTAGGAAAGTATTTTTTATGGGATAACAGATGCAATTCTAATTAGAGAACAATTGTTTGACATGGACACCAATCGAAAACATTAGAGATTCATTGTGCTTGAAAATTTTAAGGGAAAAGAGGATGACTAGGAACAACAATTTATACGGAACAAACCTAAAGACACTCAAAACTCCAAAGTTGGAGAAAATATACAACTTGTGAAACTAAACACCATAGTGAGCTATTTTGCAGATTTGAAGTACATTTAATGTTCACTATTGAGAAATGAGAATTCAAGATTTTAGGAAGAACCCCGTAAGACTAGAATGTACTAATCCAAAAGTGAGATATAGATCATTGTTTTAGTGTTTTCTTTAAATGACTATTCAACCTCCCTTACAACTACTTCTTTAAGGGGCAATTTCAGATGATAACACTGACCAAAATACAAGGGAGACAATGCTAACTTCAGCACATAGGTCATTCATGACATCCTTCTCAGTATTCAAAACCATTACAGGGGAAGTGAAGTCTTTATTCACAAGTGTAGATATTATGTGGACTTATTGTACACATCTACAAGACTTTGTTGTCCACTTTATATAGGTAATCAGTTGTATTATAGATCTTTGAGTGGGGCCTTATATAAAATGTTTATTCATATGTAATATCATTCAAAATTGACTCTTTTAAACACTTATTTCTGTGAAGAGCTTACTTTGATGTTCAATATAATTTACCTGGTCACGTCGTATTCTTGCAATGCTTCAAGGCTCATGGCGCATATGTGAAAACTTTCTTTTGCATCTTATGATCTACATTTAAATCAATATTCAGACACTACTTCAATGGTTGATCCATTGTTGCGCTCTTATCACCATCGAGCCCTTCAAAGTGAGCTCTGGTTGTAATCAAGGAATCCTTAGTTAACTATGACACGAGTATCTAGATCATATCATAATTCTTAGTGTAGTCTTCCTTCAACATCCCACATGGATGGGTATCATGGTTACTACTTACGCATATGATGCAAGTCGTGATGAGGCCAATTCAGTTTCTGGTTTTGATTATGAGTGGAAGCATTATTTCAATTGGAAGCATTTTGATTTTGATTCTAAAATGAGGTTTGCTTCGATTCTAATTGGCAACATTATTAGTCCCTGCCCTTCAGGACTATAGCAATTGCTCGATTGTTGACCAACAATTAATCCATTATTTGACGAAATATTTTTTAATGGTTATCACAATTTAACCAAAGTTCTAAAACTTTTATGTGGACAATATCTATTCATTTTGAAATTTAACCAAAGTTTCTGGGTGTGCACACATTCAACCTCTTCTTGGAAATTTCACTTGTCCTGATGCAGGAACGTTAGGAAACTAATTTCATATCCAAAGTTTCCAGGAAGGTTGGACCATTTTTTTTATACCCAAAGATTCCTTTATAATTTTATGCCCAAGCTTTTCCTTGTGTCCAATTTTTTTTCTTGTGCACTACCATTTATATCCAATGTTTTCTCGGCAACTAACAGCCTTCTAATGAAATTTCCACCTGCATTCCACTTGGTTTCCACTTGCCTATCTGCATGCAACTTTGGTATCACACCTTCACTCTGCTATTATAAAATGTGCTTTCGTGCAACATGCTCAAGTAGAAATCTCCAAATGTACCCTAGCTCAAAGTGATGTCATCCATGCAACTCTGGTAATATGCTTTGGCTTTGCTATTTTAAAATGTGCCTTGGTGCAGCAGGCTCAAGTAGAAATCTCAAGATGTACCCTAGCTCGAAGTGAAGCCATCTAAGTTGAGGGAAGGGCACCAATTAATAGTGGGTTGCATTTGCACAGTCTGCGACAAGGGATTTTCAATGGTGGGGTGAGCATGGAAGTGGAAGGGAACATTGATTTCACCATCGGTTGTTTCCTTGACATTAAACCACCCTTGGAGATGAATTTGAGGGTGATATTTTTTCAATCCTCCTACAAGCATGCAAGGAATAATCTCTCCTTGTATTCTATGGAGGGTCTCAATGTTTCCTTCAATATTGACATTTTTTCAATCCTCTTGCAAGAACGCTTTTAGCTTAGGTGTCAGAAATAGAAGAGTGCTTTTAGCTCAAGTATCAGGTTATGCTGCTTGAGAGCAAACAAATCCCCGTGAGTCCTATCTCTTGTCTTTTTTCAATCCTTTCCTCTTATAATGAAGAGCTCAGGTATTAGACTATAAGAGATTAGGTATAAATCTTTGTTGTTAGAGAGAAAACGAACCCCTGGAGTGGAGAAAACCAACCCCAATAAGCCCAAGAAGAAATACCAGAGACATTTTGCAAAAGTGGAGAAAATGAGCCTTAATAAGCCCAAGATGAACTATCAAGAAGAACTATTAGAGAGATTTTTGCAAGGCAAGTTCAAATTATTGCTTAGCTAATATCTCCTATTTTATAGGTACCAGAAAGAAGAATTTAAGTATGGGGGTTTATGCAGTGCATTATATTAGATATCGTTATGGGATTCAACTGCGTTAAGTAAGTCATTCACGTATGACCATTTCCATGAGAGGTAGTTGTAACTGACTAATTTCTCATGATTTTTGAATAGTTCACTTAGCATTCATTGCATCGGGTGATGCTCACAGGGGCAAAGAAGTGGGATTGCGTCAATCATCACTTCTGAGGCTTGCACCCGGAAACCAGGACTTCCTGGTAGGTTACCCATCCCAGATCGCCTCTGGCTCAAGTGTGCTTAACTCTGGAGTTTTCCCCACAATTAAGCCCACTTATCTTGCTACCCCATTTGCAAAATCTTAGAAAGCATTGTGCCTCATGAACCATTCGAGTAGATATCCCTTCAATCTTTTTGAATTTAAGTATGGGCGTTTACGCAGAGCATTATATTAGATATCATTATGGGAATCAACTGCGTTAAGTAAGTAATTCACGTATCACCATTTCCATGAGAGCTATTCATAACTAACTAATTTATCATGATTTTTGAATAGTACATTTAGCACTCATTGCATCGGGTGATGCTCACAGGGGTGAAAGAAGAATGTTTAGAAGTAGAATTATTATTTTTATAAAGATTAAATCATGTAGAAGGATAACACTTGTACCTATTCTTTTGGCTATTTGAAGACTCTACTAAAACTCTATAGCTTTCTATAGGTTTGAGCGTGTATGCGATTCCATTCATTGGGCACTATAGGGTACGGAAAGCTTCCCCTAATTGTCTAGCGATAAGAGTGAATCTGTGAGAAATTTATCTATTGCATAGTGGCTGCCCTCACCCATATCTAAACAGGGGCCATAACCTATAGGAGCACATGGAGCCTTAAATTGTCCAAGTCCAATACAAGAGTTCATTTCGTAAACAACCCTAGTTTTTGTCCCTATATGATATACTAGTGTACCTTTTGTTGTCATTGACTCTGTTGCTTACATAGTGTTAAAGAGCACAACAAATATTTTTTTCCATAGAATTGGGCAAGGGAGGTTATTGTACGGATTCAAATATGTCATTTGTTAGTTCAAGACAATGTTCTATAGCAAGAGAAAGTTGAAATTCAAAAATATGATCAACCTGATTCATTCAACTTATTACCTAGAAAACCTACTAAAATATCCCTTCTGAAGAAAGGTAGGCCATTTTGAATATTAAATCATTGCAAAGTTAGTATACGTTAATATATACTTTCTATAAGAACATTCGAGAACCCATGTTTAGTGATAACTGTGTGGTGTATGTAGAACCTTGGCCCCCAAACCTCCATCAATAGAACTCATTTGAGCTTTAGATCCAAGGACAACTGTATTATGGATCACAAGCCACTTGAGTATCTCAAGGTATTCTTTCACCCATTAAATCCACTCACCTCTATCATGGTCAACTCGAGTATCTCGAGGTATCCTTCCACCGATTAAATCCAGTCACCTCTATGGGTTCCGAAGATTCATATTGATACATCGCACTAGGTGGTTAGGATAATATTTAGTAGTTTATGTTGAGAGCATTCTAGAGTGATTCAAAGTTGGCGTAATATAAATTAGCTAGACCAATAATTATGAAAGAAGTATGTGTTTTCCTATGAGTATAACTAGCTCGCACGATTGATATGCTAGAATTGATATGCCTAGGAAAGTTTGCTCAATCAAATCTTGTTTCAAAGCCATTAATTCAGATATTACATTTCACAGTAAGACAATATTAATCCATCTTTCCTCACCATCACAAAACCATTAGTTCTTAAATTCATTAAATATCAGACACAAAGAATTCAAGAAATCAAACATTTAGTGTGGAGAGGGGATATGTGGGCTACATGCAAAGTCCGCCTGCCCACCCACAAATTTTAGAAAAACGTATTTCTTCTTTTTTATATTTAACCTTACGGTAATAATATATTCAATTTTTTTTCTGTTAATGTTGAAGGTGACAGATTTAATATAAAAACACTATATAATTTTAATCGTTATGTGGTTGACCTATTAGAGCACTTTGTATAGAAAACTGGTAGCCATTAAGAAACCATTTGTCCACCTATCATCCACTTCTCTATAGAATTCAACATTTAGTTTTGCTAACTCCGTGCAATTTCCTTGCACTGCACATTTAGTGTAGGTTGCAGGTTCAAATATCTTTATGGAGTGGACATGGATAACACAATGCAGGTATGATGTTTCTCAACGAGCTTGAAAATTGAGGAGGCTACCATGTAGGGTTCAGTTTGAGGTTGTTGCAAAGCTTGTAAGGGGAGAAAGGTGATGAGGAGGTCTAAATCTTTGGACAATTTAGAGGGAGGAAGGATCAAGTCTAGTCCCAGCTAAGAAGAGAGCTAAAAAAAGCAAGTGGCAAAATTTTCCATTGCAGTAATGTGGCCAGTTTATGTGTTTTTTCCAATATGATTTTTTTTTAATTATTATTTTCAACAATGTTTTGTGTTATGCAAATGGTTTTGAACCTTAATTTGCGTACACATTACTTATATTTTATCTTTTAAAAGAACTTCTTTGACCAAAGTACAGGGGGTTACCAAAATCTCTATTAATGTGGTAAACAACATGTAATGCAGTTCAATGTTGCAGATTATAAGATAGGGATGGACAAAAAAAATCTTTGACCAAAGTATGAGGGAATCACCAAAATCTATTACTTTGGTAGACCACATGTAATGTCTATATTTCAAATGTTGCACATTATAAAATGGCTATGGTTTATGTTATAGTCTTTGTATAGTATTTTTTCCAGGATGGATGTGGTTCATAACAAATATATTAATTTGGGTGAAAGATTATGATATTGAATGGATTAATTGTTTATATGTTGCATATTACAAAATGGTCAGTGAATAAACTGTGGCTGGTTTCAAGAATTTGAAAATAATGTTAGGTGGGTATTTTTATGGTCAAATTTCCCAATTTTAAAGTTTTATGTGGCTTGTGCTGATTTGTGGTCTTACGATAAAAATGTTGACTGTTATAAGTTTTTTATAAATTCTCAACAATATCTCCAGGAAGTTATAGTTGCTTATAAAGCGTTGCTGGTAACTTGGTAATCTTATAATTAGTGTGTCTGTGTCTTTTCTTGTGAATTATGGTGTTATTAGAAATTTATTTATTTTGGAAGAGTTTTCACATTTTCTGGACAATGTTTTAGAGATGTTTATGGAAAATGTTTAGCTTTTTTAATTTTCAGTTTTAATAATGTTTAGTATTATTTGTACTAAATTGTTAATATTAAATCATAATCTTTTCCACAAACTTGTAGGATCTGTTACATAAAGATATTTGAATATCCAAAGCAGTTTACAAATCAGCATTAAATCATAATCTTTTGCACAAAATTGTACGATCTGTTACATAAAAATATTTGAATATCCAAAGCAGTTTACAAATCAGCATTTTAAATTTTTAGTTGAATTATACCCTGCCTAAAAAAGTATTATAATTAAATAAAGAGTGATCACAGAAGGTTATTTCAATGACTGGTTTGTTTGTAAATATAAGTCCGTGACAGAAGTCCATTACCAAAGCTGGGCCTTATTTTCGTGTTTCATCAGAACTCTCTCTTTTCATCAATGTCCTCTCTATACTTGTTTCTTTCATAGTATGAGCTATCTTCTAACACAATGATAATGGACAATGGGCAACTAACAATGGGCAACTAACAATTAATTGGTCAAAATCGCAGTAGATTTATGTTTGGATTGCCAATATTTTGTCTTTTACATACAGGTACATTGCTCTGTTGTACTTATGTTCAGTATTAATTTGTAAATCCTATCAACCGCTGGTATAATATGTCAACTGTATTGCTTACAGTCTGCCGGCACGTTATTTACTTGACTTTGACCGTAATATTACGTGCACCGAATATAAACTAATAACACGGAGATCTTTTTGCTCCTTCCACAAGACATGACAAGAAGATCAAGATCAATCCTCACGTCTGCCCGGCCCATTATTTACTTTACTTTGACCGTAATGTCACGTGCACCGAATATAAAGTTGAGTAGAATATTCAATTATCGAACAGTTGAATCGCGCGGCTTGTCCTATGTTATGTTCACCGAATATAAGCAAAGACGGGGCCCGTTTCTTGTCCTATGTTATGTTCATCAGAATTCGTAATTCATGCGAATGAGACAAAGAGTGTCATCTGATTTGGCAGGTCCTCGTCACTCGTCTCCCACCCGGATGCGTTGTAGTGTTGTGTCAGGAAACCGTCATCAGAAGTGGTAGGTCGTCGTAGGTCGTTCAATTGGGATGCAGGGTAGCATTTCGTCATTAATCCTTGAGGTTTATCTTACAGTCAGATGTATAAGTTTGTCTAAATTTGTCTGTCTGTGGAATTTAAAATAAAAAATAAAAATAATATATATATATATATATATTATATATATATATTATATTGATATATATAAATTAATATTGTTATAATAAAAAATATTAATATAGTATATGTTAATTTAAAAATGATAACGTTATAGTAATTAGAAGTTAAAAAAATATGAAATGTTTAATTTTTTCTATTTTTTTAAAAATATTTCACAATATATTTAAATAAATATTTGAAAATCTAGATTATACTAATTTATGTTAACTAATAACGATATTAAATTCATATATATTTTATATATACAAAATAAGTTTTTATAATTAGATTGTTTATTTAGTCATATATATAGTAGCAGTTTTAAATACAATTTAAACAATGAAAAATAACACATTGTATTTTGCACTTTAAAAAAAGTTTGCAGTTGAACAAATTTGATCCTTCTCCCTTGATGTTAGAGCCAAATATGAGGGGTGTAACTTTCTCAGATCTGTACTTAACATAGCCAACTATGAGAGGACTTGTAACTTTAAAATAAAAAATAAAAATAAAAATTATGTTCTAAATAGAAAAATAATGTCCACTATATTAAAAAAAAAGAACATGTTCTATAATAATTATAAGTAAACAAAATATTTGAAAATTTTAAATCCTATACTTTTAAAAAATATGTCAAGAAGAGATTTAAATAAATTATTTGAAAAACTAT
>APFE030068305.1:93066-126378 GCA_000404065.3 Pinus taeda
TAAAATATTCCCTGTAATTACAACTAATAACAATAAACACCGAACACATAAAAACAACATTTACGAAGTTGGAAATAAAAAATCACACAGGTTTACCAAACCCATTTCTCGCTAGAATATTAGTTGGCATAATACGAATCATTGAATTATATATGATAATATTTAAGTATGGTTACCCATTAACAAAAATCGTGTTAATCATCTTTGAAAATTTTTAATTAATTTCTAATTAGCTTACTTATAAATAAAATTTATAAACCTTCAAACATGGACTCAAAGAGACACGAAGAAGACCTGTTTTCAAATTTAAATTAATTTGAATGATGATATATACTTGTGCACAATTTCCGTTTGAATCCACCACGTTCACCTCTAACATATGCCCATATATGGTCAATCACAATTACTCAAATTCAAATTTGTAGAATGTTATTTTTTGAAGTCCCTCATTATCGAATCAAGAAACCAAATACCAATACACGCTGTCATGCAAAATAAATTATTAACAAAACACGTTATTCTCGCGGTTACATATGGTGAACACTAAACCATGAAGAAATCAAAGTAGCTGTAGCTGTAGTAGATAGATTAATTGTGATAGATAATTCCAGGTAACCCAATTTTTTCTTGATTGTTTAGCAAACTCCTAACCCTTTTAAGCATTATCACAATCACTATAGATGTAACTCTGGGTAATAGAAGAGAGCAAAGGTTTCAATGAACTCTTTATTGTTAGATCAGAGCATACATGACACACAACGGATCTATACTTAGAGACAAACAAATGGAGAAACAACATGATTACTCAATTAGAAACGATAAAATAATCACTGGAGAACAGAAATCATTTTTCATTACATAACAGACTTGAGCCTTGGTTTGCTTTCCTTGGCGAGAGCAATTACAAATTTATAGAGGCAGAAGAAGGATCTAGAACCTTGTATGTGATTTAGATGGAGATTTGGAATGATCTAGAAACAAATGGCGATGTAGAAAGATCTAGAATCCTGCATGTGATTCATGAATTTGGCTTTACACTTAACATTTTCCCACTTGAAGCCAAATAAGAGTCATCAAGTCACACCGAATCCTACCATATCTCTACATAACTCATGTTTATTTCGTGGTAGATCTTAGTGAGCATATCAGCAGGGTTCCTGTCTGTTTGGATCTTTTCCAAGGATAACTATTCTTCCTCCAACACATGCCAGATCCAATGGTACCTTAAGTCAATGTATTTGGTTTTTGAATGAAATACTGGGTTTTTAGCCAAGTGAATGGCACTCTGACTATCACAATATAACACTTACTTGTCTTGCTTAATTCCTATCTCTCCTAGGAATCTTTGCATCCACAACATCTCTTTACAAGCTTCTGTTGCATCTATGTACTTTGCTTCTGTTGTAGAGAGGGCTACTATTCTTTGTAGCCTTGAACCCAAGATACTGTTGTACCTACAAATGTATACAAATAACCTATAGTGGACTTTCTTGTATCCATATCTCCAGCCATATCCGCATTTGTAAATCCTTCAAGCACAGTCTCATGAGGACCAAAACATAAACAATAATGACTAGTACCCTTGAGATACCTCAAAATCCATTTTACTGCTTGCCAATGTTGTTTGTGTGGATTGGCAAGGAACCTACTCACTACTCCGACTAAATATGCAATGTCTAGTCGTGTGCATACCATGGCATACATCAAACTGCCAACTGCTGAAGAATAAGGAATCTTGCTCATTTCTTCTGTCTCTTTTTCATTACTAGGACATAATTCAGTACTTATCTTCAAGTGGGCTGCATGGGGTGTACCAACTACCTTGGCATCCTTCATATTAAACCTATCAAGCACTTTCTTGATATGTTTTTCTTATGGCAGCCACAACCTTTTGTTTTTCCTGTCATGCATAATTCGCATGCCCAATATCTATTGCGTTGGTACCAAGTCCTTCATTGCAAATTTGCTACCGAAATCTTTCTTCAATCTATTGATCTTATTCTTATCATGCCCAACAATTAACATGTCATCCACATATAACAATAATATGATATACGTTTCTTGATCATACCTCTTGATATAGACACAATGGTCAACTTCCAACCTCTAAAAACCATGTTCCAACATGAACGAATCAAATTTCTTGCACCATTGTCGAGGTGCCTGTTTCAACCCATAGAAACTCTTCTTCAACCTACAAACAAGGTCTTCTTTGGCTTTTTCTATGAAGCCTTCTCGTTGTTCCATATAAATTTCTTCCTCTAATTCACCATGAAGGAATGCAATTTTTACATCTAGCTGTTCACATTCTAGGTCTAAAGCAGCAACTAGACCAAGAATGACTCTAATGGATGATGTTTTAACAACATGTGAGAAAATTTTAGTGAAGTCAATACCTTCTTTTTGGGCAAAACCTTTCACGACCAGCCTTGTTTTATACCTCTCCTTCTTTTCGTTACCTTCATGCTTAATCCTGTATACCCATTTGATTTTTAGTGCCTTTTTACCTTTTGGGAGGTTTACCAACTCTCAAGTTTTATTTTCCTGCAAAGAGTTCATTTCTTCTTGCATTGCTTTCTTCCATTCTTTACTGTGCTCGACTTTACAAGCTTCTTGAAAACAATTAGGTTCACCTTCATTAGTCAACAAAATATAGTTTGAAGGAGGATACCTTTGTGAAGGCTTATGAGACCTAGAAGATCTATGAACCAACTATGGTGATGCATTATCAAGTTGAATGTCATGTAAATGTTCCTGCAAGATTCCTTTTTCTTGTTTTTCATCATTTTACACTTGTTGTTCTTCATGCTTCTGAATTCGCTGTTCATTTTCCTATACTGGTGGTATGTTTTCCTGTTGCTCTTCAAACTTGTCAATAACCCTTTTGACCTCCAACTCACCTACAGTCCTCTTGAACATTTGAGCAATATTCTCCACTATTATCTGTTCTTAAACACTTCAGTAATTTGTTAGTCTTTCTTTCAAAAGCAACATGGAATTTTTGAAATATTCCAAACACTTCATTTTTATTTTTCATAGGATATGCCCAAACCTTCCTGGATGCATCATCTATAAGTGTTACAAAATATGATGCTCCTCCTAATGATTTGATGTTAACAGGCCCAAACGCATCTGAGTGTACCACTTCTAACACATTTTTCTTGTTGTCATGGCCACCTCTAAGGAATGAATCCCTTCTTTGTCTACCATATATACAATGCTCACAAAGATAAAGATTGTAGGATTTCAAACCTAGCAATAAACTTTTACCAACAAGGATTTTTAAGCCCTTCTCGCTCATTTGACCCAAACGCTTATGCCACAGATCTGTTGAATTTCCTTCTTTTGTGATAGCAGCCAAATCTGAATTTCCTATAAGTGTCTTCAATGTCTATAATATTCCTATCTTGGGTCCTTTGGCCACGACTAATGCACCTTTGTTAATTTTCCAGCCTCCTTTTCCAAAGCTTGTTGAATAGCCTTCATCATCCAGTCATCCCATAGAGATTAAACTCATGCGCATTTCTGGTACATGCCTGACCTGTTTCAAAAATATATCTTTTCCATATTTCATCTTCATCTGGACATCTCCCACTCCAACGATACTACAAAAATGATTATTCCCAAGATGCACTCTACCATAATCACTAGGATTATATGAAACAAAACTATATTTGCATGGGGTTACATGGTGAGATGGCTCAGAGTCAAGGATCCAATCAAAGCTACTACTAGATGTATGTACACATTCATCCTCTACTGTAATAGTAAACAACACATCACTATCTATGGCTACAGCCATAATCTCACCTTCATTTGTGCTGGACGACTTGTGATTTGTACTAGAGGGTCTCTGATCCTTTTGTCCTTCCTTTTAGAATCAAAATTCTTTCTTCATGTGCCCGGGTTTGCCACAACAAAAGCAGATGATTCTGCCTCTCCTTGATTTTGATCAGCCTCTCGATCTTGATCACCCTTGTCGGCCTCGATCCATTCTCCTACAACGATCAGCGAGATCTAGAGCCGCTCCTCCCTGGTTTTCCACAATTCACTTGTGTTTCAGCTCCTCATTCATTAAACTGCTACTGACATCATCAAACTTCAAGGTCCCTATGGTTGCTGAAGTGCTCAAAGCTACAATTAAATTTTCCCAACTGTCTGGGATAGAACACATCAACAATATGGCTCTAATTCATCATCTAAAATGATTTTAACAGAGGCAAGTTGATTAGTAATAATATTAAATGCATTCAAGTGCTCAGCAATCGAAGCACCCTCCTTCATTTTGAGATTATAAAGCTTCTTCATCAAAAACACTTTGTTTGATGTTGTGTTCTTCTCATATAGATCGTGGAGCTTCTTCCATAATCCTTCTACCATCTTTTCTCCAGACACATTGAAATAAACATTATTTGCTAAATATTGGCGGATTGTTGCAATCGCCTTTCTATCTAGCTTATTCCACTCTTCATTTGTCATCGATGAGGGTTTCTTTGTTGTGCCCTCAATTGGAAAATACTGATCCTTTAAAATCAGTATATCTTCCATCTGTTATTTCCATAGGGAAAAATTAGCCCCACTCAACTTCTCCATATCTGTAACTGTTGTCTCCATTTTCAATTAAATTCACACCCCAAAACACAAAAGACTCCACTTAAAAATAAAACTTTAATTATTAATCTTTAAAATTTAGTACTAATGACCTCCCTCCTTTTAAAATATCATTTTCAAAATTCCTGCTTCTCTTAAAGTATACTTTTCAAAATTCCAACATATAATTATATATGTTTCACAATAAATATAAAATCATATATAATGTTTCAACCTTTTCACATTTCAGACATACATATGTTGGTTTGAGAAAAAAATTAACGTATACATGCAAGCTTGATGTGGAAAAGAACTTACGAACACTATGTTTCAACTCCAAACTCCACGGATTTCCACATTTCAAACTCTAGCAAGACGTTTCAACATAGATCCACGACCTTGTTTTTCTTGTAGCAATTGTCTTTTAGTTCCAGCATTCCTCAGCTATTTCCTTGACAAATCCTTCAACAGCTCAGGGGTAACAACCAACATTTTAACGAATGCTTCCAGAGTAAGGCAATGGCACTAATTGGCTTGCACAGTGGATATTCGACCCTAGCTCTAATACCAATTGTTAGAACAGAGCATACATAACACACAACAGATTCATACTCAGAGACGGAAAAATGGAGAAACAACAAGATTACTCAATTAGAAACAACAGAATAGATAAAACAATCATTGAAGAATAGAAATCACTTTGCATTACATAACAAGCTTGAGCCTTGGCTTGCTCTCCTTGGCCAGAGCAATTACAAATTTATAGAGGCAGAAAAAGGATCTAGAATCTTGTATATGATTCAGATGGAGATCTGGAATGATCTAGAAACAAATGAAAGTGTAGAAATATCTAGAATCCTGCATGTGATTCATGAATTTTTCTTCACACTTAAAATTTATGTCACCACAGAATTGCATTGCGAAAGAAATACTAGATTTTGTTTCAGTTCAACCCATAAAAGTTAAAATTCCATGAAGAGCATGGTTCGGGTAGAATCCATGCATCTTGATGCTCCATGTTTTTTTTTCAAAAATAAAATCGTAGTGTTGTGCAATTAATTTCTTTTCATTGGCAAAGTGCTTATGAGCATTTCACCTCGAAGCAAACTAGGCCCCAGGTGAAATGAATATATATCTTTTTCTCTTTTTCAATATTTTATTTCTTGAACTCCATGAGCTTTTTATTTTATGAGTTACCTTAATTATCCTCAAGTTTTGTGTGAAGTTCTGTTGGGTAGTCAACTGTAGATAAATCTTTAGTGTCAGATACAAAATAAATTACGTTAATATATTGCTATGTATAGAATTGGTATTTTTATCTTTATAGGGCTATCTATTTCAAGTCACTTGCATATAAGTTTATGGAATTTCATTTTTTTTGGTTTAAATCAATGGATGATATTTGATTTTAGTGGAATAAGTCTTGTTCTCTTGCACTTTACATATATAACTTAATAATTTCTATTTGTCCCTTTCATTTTCTATTTGTTGGCTATCTTCAATGTGGATGCTTGTGGGTGGCCAATTTGGATGTGTGGAAGCTGGATGGTTTCATTGTACCATGTCTGTGCCACAGATGATCGATGTAGAAACATTCAATTTGATGGCATTGTTGAGGAGCAAACTTGTCAACTTCAACGTCTTCAGGCACTCAAACCAAGAGTGCTGAAATTCTTGTTGCCACCTATCCTTTCGGTTGGAGAATGTTAAGACTGATAACCATTAAAATTATTGTCAAAATGTAATTATCTCAGTAAATATGGTTTTATTGTTGAGCCAACTGTGTAACCATAGGGAGCTATGTAACGCAGTCTTTGTATTAAAATCATGATTTTCAGAGAAGCTTATTTAATGTTGGAAATAAATTCTTGACTTTGTAGCAATAAGAATTCCAATCCATTGCCTGAGGTTTCATTGAAACACTATCAGGATTTTACCATGTAAATTTTTGTGTTTTCTATTGTGTGATTAAGTTTGTATTTCTTGTGCATTTCTTTCATATTTTAAATGTTAACGAGCTCAAATAACAACAAGGTGTATCAAACATTTGGACGAGAAGAATCATATGGTTTAAGAAGGCTTGATTAAGGTTGCATAAGAAATCTAAGGCGAACTATCAACACCAGGAAGAAGTCGATGAAGAGCTTGGGGCCCACAAGCTCAAATTTAATTTTTTGTTAAGCTAAACAGCTGTGTTGTTTGTTTCTTAAAATTTTTTTCTACCAGGATGTGTATAAAGGAGAGACTACGCCAAAGAAGCCACTGCTAGAAAAAACTGTAGTAGTGTAAGGACCAGATATTTTACGTAAATAAATTACTTATTTACCCTGTGGTTAAAGATGAAACAGAAATTACTATCTTCTTGAAGTGATGGAAATATTATATGTTTAAAATTAAATAATATGAAATGCATAATTAGGTGTGCATGATAATTTCATGTGAAAAGTTATTTTCTCTTTTTATGCATGAGGAAAAAGGAAAAACAGTTGCCAGTACATTAGGGAAACCCTAACTGTTTCTCTTCTCCTTAGAAAAGGGGAAAGAAGAAAAGACCTGGGTTGTTTTGGAACAAACAGGAAAAACAAGGAAAAGAGGGCACTGAACAAAAAAAAGAGAATAGTGCTACGTCTGGTGAGGACCAGATAGCACAGGCACAATTGTGCCTCCCATTGCAGAGGCTGTGGCCAGCAAGGGATTGCTTGGGGGAGAGACGCAGTACAGACGACTGGTCTCGTGGCTGGGAGGATATCAAGCATCACATAGCCTTCCACGGGTGATAGAAGGGCGAAAGGAAGTAACAGAGATACAGGTAAGTATTTTGATTTATAAGATCTGAGGATTAGATATCAATGACAGTAGTAGTAGTCTGTTTATGTATATTTTAATCATGATTATAATGTGAAACAGTACCTGAATTTATTTACAGTATTACTGTCATTTAGGTCACTCTATAGATCAGATATGCAAAAAAGAAAGAAAGAGACCAGTACGGAAAGTCCAGATAGAACCTGTACAGTACACCCTGTCTTTATACTAATATGAGTCAAAACAAGAATGATAGATAACTGAAGAATAGATAAAGTAATTCCTGTACAACATTTTATATAAAAGACAGGTCTAAATAACAATCATGCAGACTGTGTTTCATGAAAAAGAACAGTAACAGGATGTAGGAATCATTAGAACAAAGTTATCTGAAAGTATCTAATATATAGCAAGAAGGTAAATAACCCAACTCTGTATGTAGAGATAGAGTATTAAAATAATCGACACGGTTATCTGTTCGGGTAAACATGAAGAGAAACCCTCATATTACCAGGCGGAAGACTGTACGTGGTGAACGCAAACAGTAGCTATATATAATTTAGAGAGTCGTCAAATGTTACAAATTGCATAAGTATTATCAACAACTAATGGGCATTTTCTGACAGCGATAGTCTCGCTAACCGTTCAGGTAAAACCCTTAGTAATATGTAAAGAACAGAGTCGCAACATGGTGTAAACATGTGACCTCGATAGTGGATGAGTTTGCGGTCCAAGAAATGCGCACAGGTGGACACCACCTGGTGGCGGTAAGCCACAGCAAGATGCCGAAACCTCATTGCCAAAAATCTATTT
Organism: Pinus taeda; assembly: GCA_000404065.3. NCBI lineage: Eukaryota > Viridiplantae > Streptophyta > Pinopsida > Pinales > Pinaceae > Pinus > Pinus taeda. The sequence continues at coordinate 101,275 of APFE030068305.1, forward strand.
ATTGTAATAAATATTCAGAGATTTATTTGCTAAGAAAAAGGAAAGAGATTTAAATTAAATAACCGGAATCTAAACCATGCCATCACAGTCATCATATGAATAAACGACAGAATGTACACAGCATTACCCTTTTCGGTCAACCGGCCTTTTCCTCAAAGATCCGAAATCATTACACAGTAGAAGTGTGTACAAGACAAGTTCATGGCATAATGAGCTAATGTAAGAGAGGAATTATCAAATGAGTCTTTCTAAGAACAAATCCAACTACAATATCATGAAATCATAAGCAGGCCGACGGCCAAGTAAAAACAAATCTGTAGCAATCATAACAGAAACCCATACGGGCGAAATAAACGACCAAATAATATTATCATTGATATTCAGAAATACTGAGACAAAAACCCAGTCATTTAAATTATGGAGAACACATATATTATCAAATGATGAGAACAGGGAAATCCCATTTGGTACCGACCAGGTCGGGAAAACCCGTAAAGCCATAACGCGAGTCAAACTGTAATTACAGTGACCAAATCATTACATGCAAATTATCTGATAACCCAATAATTAAACAGTCATAGAATCTGTACAAAAATAACTCGGTTCGAGTCTTAAGCTCGGAACAACCTAAACCCTAGAAGCTGTATCTATTCATCGAAAATCCGAGTAAACCAAGTGCAAAGAAGACAACTGTGAATCGTCTTCAAATAGCAGATTTAACAATAGACCTGGCAGGAAAAAGAGTAGCATAAGGTGGCAATCATTGCAACAGCTGAAAACAGAAGACCGTGAGTTAATATGCTTACCTGGTCAGCGAAGTGGGGGCAAACCCCTGTGCCATCATCGCGGCTACCATCCTTATGCAAAACCCAGGTACCTGCCAGCGCATAACAATGGATTATTCACTTATATCAACAGATAGAAAGATAATTTTCTGAGAAACCGCAGCAAGGGTTACATACCAGTCGAGGATGCGCCGAAGCAAGACATCAACAGAGAGCTCGTCGCCTGCAGCAGTTCGAGGGCTGTAGAGTTAACTATGGCTGAGACCAGACTGAAGGAACTATGGCGGAACAGAGCTGTGAGCCGCTCTCGGCAACCCAAACAATGACAAATGACCCGAAACCTCCGTTCACCAACCCTAAAAGCAATGCCGCCAAAACCCTAAAAACCTCCTCCGTCCGATCGTTGAAGAGCGATCAAAACCGTCCATGGTGATGGCGATCCCGAGGAAGTGGTAGCCACGCTTTTACCATAAAAGTTACAGCTACCAGCAAATGGATGAATGTACCGTGACACAGGTGTCAAATGCTTGTTAACTCTACGATGAATCGGGAAGGTTGAATATGGTTGTGGAGTATTAAAACTACCCTTATGTATCATGGTATTCGAAGTTACATATTAAATGTTTCAACGTTTGTAACTATATATAATATAAATAACAATGCATAAGTTATGAATTAAATATATCAATGCTATATATCAAAGCATGTCTCCTTGATATCGTAAACCTTTAATCGGGTGATGGAATAAGATTAAGGGTATAATAATTTTTTTTTTTTTGTTATTCATATAATTTTAAGAATAGAGGATTGTGACATATGGTATCAGAGCCCAGATACAGCACTGTGGCCTCTGGGCAAGACAATAATGAAAGGACCCTGTAGTGAATCAGTTAATAGATGATCATTCTATTATTACTCTTGAACTGTTTTCTTTTACAGGAGTAAATTCTGGGAACGAAAATCATGAGGAGGGCAGAGAACACGTCCCGACGACCTGTAATGGGACAGGACATGACCAGCAGGGACAATAATCCAGAGCTATGGGTACAACTTGGAGAAGAAGCGAGGATTACAAACCAAGCCATTTTGGAAACAGTACAGGAGCTGAAAAATGAAATGGCTCGGTTGCGAGAAGACAATGCTCGATTAACAATAAAGCAGGAGAGAATTTTAAAAAGCTTGTCCGATAGACAAAATCAGTTGCCCACTAATCCTAGTGTGGAGCACCCAAGGATGTCAGAGGAACAGAATCATCACATACCTCCTGAAGGATCAGAAGAGCAGGAAGAACGTTCAGACAACGCACTCGAACAACAAACCTCAAAAAGACAAAGGATGGAATTACAAGGGGAATTCCGCAAGATTAAACCACCTCATTTTGACGGAGAACATGAGGAAGCAGCTGAAGCATGGTTAATAAACATGAACAAATATTTCCAACTTTATGAATACGATCATAATCTTAAGGCACGACTGGCTATTTTCCAGCTGCAAGGAAAAGCTACCTTATGGTGGGAAGAAGTGAAGATTGTCAAAGGGGTTACTGAGCAAAACATAACATGGGACAATTTTCAAAAATTCTTCAAGGAGAGATATTTAACTGAACGCTTCTATGATGAGAAAGCCAGAGAATTTCATGACCTGTGATTAGGACAGCAGACTATGGATGAGTTCATTACCCGTTTTACGTCATTACTTCGCTACGTCCCATATATAAGGGAGGAAAAGGCAAAGGTGCAGCGATTCGTTAGCAGTTTACCCCCGTACATGCGGGAAAGAATTGAATTCGATAATCCGAAATCGATGGATGAAGTAATCCGCAAGGCTAGAATCTGTTATCAGCAAAGTAAACAAAAAGGAGAAACTGCTAATAGAAAGTGCAGTGAGAAGAAAAATTTCAAGTTAGCTGGAAGCTTCAAAGGAAATCGCAGCAGTGGAATAAAAGGGACTGGCAAAGGAATCAATAACAGAATTGCGACAAAGACTACACCCAAGTTCAGAACTGCAAATGAAACCAAAGCCAGTGAACAACAAATCAGATTGGATAATGAAGGAACAACAAAACCTCCTTTACAGTGTTGGGGTTGTGGGGGACCTCATTACATTAAGAATTGCCCACAATGAAAGGGGACTGAACAGTTATCCCAGATTCATGAAGCTTCAACTGTTGGCGAAGTGGGACGAAGCGTACCCAGAATCAATGCAGCATTGGAGGATCGGCAGGCGGAGTACCAGCCAACCATGGTTGAGTTCGAAGGTAAAATTTCAAACCTTCCCATATCTGTTTTGATTGATCCTGGGGCCACGCTAAGTTATGTAAACCCAAAAGTAGTAGAACATTGTAATTTACAGTCTGTTAAATTTAAAAATCCTTGGTTAGTACAACTGGCCACAGGAGCCAAGCGGAAGGTAACCTCTAAGATCAATAACTGCTCTTTCGCTATAGCAGACCAACCAATAACAGCTGACCTGAACATACTTCCTCTGGGTTCTTATGATATTTTAATTGGAATGGACTGGTTGGAAAAGCATTGGTCATTGGTTGACTGTAAAACCAAAATCATCTATTACAGAGATCAACAAGGGAACAGCAAGGAAATGCAGGGTATTAGGCGACCTGTGCAGGTCCGGCCAATAACTACAAATCAACTGGTAAAATGTGTACGGAAGGGCTGTCAAGTATATGCCATTCAAGTGGGTTTTGCGAATTCTAAGGACAAGACAGCATCTTTGAATAATATTCCGGTAATACAAGAATTTGCAGATGTGTTTCCGGAAGAAATTCCCGGGCTGCCGCCGCGAAGAGATATAGACTTTACTATAGAGTTAGTACCAGGGGCTGCACCGGTGTCACGAGCACCCTACAGAATGAGTGTGCCTGAGTTGACGGAATTAAAAATGCAGTTACAAGAGTTACTTGAGAAGAACTACATTCGTCCGAGTCTGTCTCCATGGGGAGCCCTGGTGTTATTTGTTAAGAAGAAAGACGGCACCCTTCGAATGTGTATTGATTACAGACAATTGAATAAGTTGACTATTAAAAACAAATACCCTCTTCCCCGGATAGATGAATTGTTTGACCAGGTGAAAGGCGCAACCGTGTTCTCTAAGATCGACTTACGATCAGGCTATCATTAGATCAAAATTAAAGATGAAGACATCGCGAAAACAGCCTTTAGAACCAGGTATGGACACTATGAATTTGTAGTTTTGCCGTTTGGCCTCACCAACGCCCCGGTAACCTTCATGTGTCTAATGAATGGTATTTTCCATCCTTATTTGGATCAGTTTGTGCTGATATTTATTGACGATATTTTGATTTATTCACGCACTATTGAAGAACATTATGAGCATCTTCGAATAGTATTACAGAGCCTTCGAGAACATCAGTTGTATGCCAAATTTAGCAAATGTGACTTCTTCAAGGAAGAAATTCAGTATTTGGGTCACGTGATCTCAAAGGAAGGAATTGCAGTGGATCCCGAAAAGATAAAAGCTATAATGGACTGGCCGATTCCCAAAGATGTAACGGATGTCCGATCTTTTATGGGGTTGGCAGGGTATTATAGGAGATTCGTGGCAGGTTTCTCTAAGGTGGCATTTCCCATTACCTCATTGCAGAAGAAAGGGAAACTGTTTCATTGGACCCCAAATTGCCAGAAAAGTTTTGAGCAATTGAAACATTTGCTCACCACGGCACCTGTACTAAGTATAGCAAATCCTAATAAGGATTACGTAGTATGTACGGATGCCAGTAAAGAAGGATTGGGTGGAGTCTTAATGCAAGAAGGTAGGGTAATAGCTTACGAATCTCGCAAATTAAAAGAACATGAGCAGAAGTATTCTGCTTATGATCTGGAGTTGGCTGCCGTAATACATGCCCTGAAGATGTGGCGGCATTATCTCATGGGCAGAAAATTTCTGCTGCATACCGACCACCACAGCTTGACCAACTACTTCAGCCAGCCTACCTTAAACGCTAGACAAGCAAGGTGGGTAGACTTTTTAAGTGGGTTTGATTTCGATATAAAACACTTGCAGGGGAAGGAAAATAAGGTGGCCGATGCTTTGAGCCGGAAGGTACAGAATTTGTATGAAATTTCCATTAGTGGATGGAAAAGTCCCTTTCTAGAAATTATAAAGGAAATTGGAGATCAAGACACTGAATATCAGCAGCTAAAATTACAAATACAGCAATCTGCTAAAGAGGACAGCCAACAAGAATATGAATTAGACGATGCTGGCAGAATTTATTTCAAAAAACGGTTATATGTGCCAAATCAAAGCAGGATCAAAAATCTGATTATGGATGAATTTCATGTTAGTCATTATGCAGGTCATCCGGGTTATCAGAAGATGATAACAGCAATCCGAAAGGAGTATTTTTGGCCAGGAATGAAGAAGAACATTGTCGAATACCTATCGCAATGCCTAGAATGTCAGCAGATTAAAGCTGAACACCAACACCCAGCAGGATTGTTACAACCACTGCCAGTTCCGGAGTGGAAGTGGGAAGTCATCTCCATGGACTTCATCACAGGATTGCCTAAGACAAAAAGGAATAATGACTCCATTTTCGTAGTAGTGGACAAGCTGAGTAAGGCTGCACATTTCATACCAGTGCAATCTACCTATAGAGCTGCACAGATTGCTCATATTTTTATGCAGAATATATTTAGGTTACATGGGCTTCCGAAAAACATAATTTCTGATCGTGATGTGAAATTCACATCAGCATTTTGGAAAACGTTATTTGCTGAATTAGGGACTCAATTAAACTTCAGCACGGCATACTACCCACAAACTGATGGGAAAACGGAACGAGTAAACCAGGTGGTAGAAGATATGTTAAGGGCTTATGTCATGCAACAACCCACGAAGTGGGAAGATTATTTGCATCTGGTAGAGTTCGCGTATAATAACGGTTACCATACCTCGACACAGATGAGCCCATTCGAGGTTATGTACGGACGAAAATGTCGTACACCCACTAGTTGGGGAGGACTGGAAGATAAACTGAGCTTAGGTCCTGAAATGTTAAAAGAAATGGAGGATATGGTGAAGAGGGTACGTGTCAATTTGAAAGCTGCCCAGGATAGGCAGAAGAACTTTGCTGATCAAAAAAGGAGATTTAAGGAATTTCAGATTGGAGACCATGTGTATATTCGAATTCAGGCCAAAAGAAGCACCTTGCAGTGGAGCGGATGCGCCAAACTGGCACCACGGTATTATGGACCCTTCCAAATTTTGGCAAGGGTCGGACCAGTAGCTTATCAACTGGCCCTGCCAAGTCACATCCGAGTCCATAACGTATTTCATGTTTCTGTTCTAAAGAAGTATGTGTATGATCCTAGGCATGTGATTTGATGGCAAGAGATCCAGGTGGGTTTAATTATGTTAAATTCCGCAAGAATTGCACATGAAAAGTAGGAAACTAACTTACAAATTGTGTATTGCAGGTCGAACCAGAAGGAGAAGTTCTGGTCGAACCGCTGAGCATTCTCGACCAGAGAGAAGTGCAGCTGCGGAAACGGGTTATTACCCAAGTTAAGGTTCAATGGCGACATTTTGGGCCTGACGAAGCCACTTGGGAAGATGAGGAATTAATGAGAAAGACCTATCCAGATCTGTTCGGTTCTGAGAGACACCGAGACGGTGTCCAATCTCAGGGGGAGGAGATGTAAGGACCAAATATTTTACGTAAATAAATTACTTATTTACCCTGTGGTTAAAGATGAAACAGAAATTACTATCTTCTTGAAGTGATGGAAATATTATATGTTTAAAATTAAATAATATGAAATGCATAATTAGGTGTGCATGATAATTTCACGTGAAAAGTTATTTTCTCTTTTTATGCATGAGGAAAAAGGAAAAACAGTTGCCAGTACATTAGGGAAACCCTAACTATTTCTCTTCTCCTTAGAAAAGGGGAAAGAAGAAAAGACCTGGGTTGTTTTGGAACAAACAGGAAAAACAAGGAAAAGAGGGCACTGAACAAAAAAAAGAGAATAGTGCTACGTCTGGTGAGGACCAGATAGCACAGGCACAATTGTGCCTCCCGTTGCAGAGGTTGTGGCCAGCAAGGGATTGCTTGGGGGAGAGACGCAGTACAGACGACTGGTCTCGTGGCTGGGAGGATATCAAGCATCACATAGCCTTCCACGAGTGATAGAAGGGCGAAAGGAAGTAACAGAGATACAGGTAAGTATTTTGATTTATAAGATCTGAGGATTAGATATCAATGACAGTAGTAGTAGTCTGTTTATGTATATTTTAATCATGATTATAATGTGAAACAGTACCTGAATTTATTTACAGTATTACTGTCATTTAGGTCACTCTATAGATCAGATATGCAAAAAAGAAAGAAAGAGACCAGCACGGAAAGTCCAGATAGAACCTGTACAGTACACCCTGTCTTTATACTAATATGAGTCAAAACAAGAATGATAGATAACTGAAGAATAGATAAAGTAATTCCTGTACAACATTTTATATAAAAGACAGGTCTAAATAACAATCATGCAGACTGTGTTTCATGAAAAAGAACAGTAACAGGATGTAGGAATCATTAGAACAAAGTTATCTGAAAGTATCTAATATATAGCAAGAAGGTAAATAACCCAACTCTGTATGTAGAGACAGAGTATTAAAATAATCGACACGGTTATCTGTTCGGGTAAACATGAAGAGAAACCCTCATATTACCAGGCGGAAGACTGTACGTGGTGAACGCAAATAGTAGCAATATATAATTTAGAGAATCGTCAAATGTTACAAATTGCATAAGTATTATCAACAACTAATGGGCATTTTCTGACAGCGATAGTCTCGCTAACTGTTCAGGTAAAACCCTTAGTAATATGTAAAGAACAGAGTCGCAACATGGTGTAAACATGTGACCTCGATAGTGGATGAGTTTGCGGTCCAAGAAATGCGCACAGGTGGACACCACCTAGTGGCGGTAAGCCACAGCAAGATGCCGAAACCTCATTGCCAAAAATCTATTTATTGTAATAAATATTCAGAGATTTATTTGCTAAGAAAAAGGAAAGGGATTTAAATTAAATAACCGGAATCTAAACCATGCCATCACAGTCATCATATGAATAAACGACAGAACGTACACAGCATTACCCTTTTCGGTCAACCGGCCTTTTCCTCAAAGATCCGAAATCATTACACAGTAGAAGTGTGTACAAGACAAGTTCATGGCATAATGAGCTAATGTAAGAGAGGAATTATCAAATGAGTCTTTCTAAGAACAAATCCAACTACGATATCATGAAATCATAAGCAGGCCGACGGCCAAGTAAAAACAAATCTGTAGCAATCATAACAGAAACCCATACGGGCGAAATAAACGACCAAATAATATTATCATTGACATTCAGAAATACTGAGACAAAAACCCGGTCATTTAAATTATGGAAAACACATATATTATCAAATGATGAGAACAGGGAAATCCCATTTGGTACCGACCAGGTCGGGAAAACCCGTAAAGCCATAACGCGAGTCAAACTGTAATTACAGTGACCAAATCATTACATGCAAATTATCTGATAACCCAATAATTAAACAGTCATAGAATCTGTACAAAAATAACTCGGTTCGAGTCTTAAGCTCGGAACAACCTAAACCCTAGAAGCTATATCTATTCATCGAAAATCCGAGTAAACCAAGTGCAAAGAAGACAACTGTGAATTGTCTTCAAATAGCAGATTTAACAATAGACCTGGTAGGAAAAAGAGTAGCATAAGGTGGCAATCATTGCAACAGCTGAAAACAGAAGACCGTGAGTTAATATGCTTACCTGGTCAGCGAAGTGGGGGCAAACCCCTGTGCCATCATCTCGGCTACCATCCTTATGCAAAACCCAGGTACCTGCCAGCGCATAACAATGGATTATTCACTTATATCAACACATAGAAAGATAATTTTCTGACAAACCGCAGCAAGGGTTACATACCAGTCGAGGATGCGCCGAAGCAAGACATCAACAGAGAGCTCGTCGCCTGCAGCAGTTCGAGGGCTGTAGAGTTAACTATGGCTGAGACCAGACTGAAGGAACTATGGCGGAACAGAGCTGTGAGCCGCTCTCGGCAACCCAAACAATGACAAATGACCCGAAACCTCCGTTCACCAACCCTAAAAGCAATGCCGCCAAAACCCTGAAAACCTCCTCCGTTCGATCGTTGAAGAGCGATCAAAATCGTCCATGGTGATGGCGATCCCGAGGAAGTGGTAGCCACGCTGTTACCATAAAAGTTACAGCTACCGGCAAATGGATGAATGTACCGTGACACAGGTGTCAAACACTTGTTAACTCTACGATGAATCGGGAAGGTTGAATATGGTTGCGGAGTATTAAAACTACCCTTATGTATCATGGTATTCGAAGTTACATATTAAATGTTTCAACGTTTGTAACTATATATAATATAAATAACAATGCGTAAGTTATGAATTAAATATATCAATGCTATATATCAAAGCATGTCTCCTTGATATCGTAAACCTTTAATCGAGTGATGGAATAAGATTAAGGGTATAATAATTTTTTTTTTTTTGTTATTCATATAATTTTAAGAATAGAGGATTGTGACAAGTAGAGGAAGTTAGCTAAATTTGTTTGAAGTCGCACTAAGAAAATCACTGTATAGGAAGTCAGCTGACCCTATTTGGTCCAAAGAAAAGTCGTAATTCTTCGGATTTGACAAAGCCATCAGTTAAATAGTTTTGAATTCATCGTTGCCCAAAATATAGAGATGCCATCGGTTAAATAGTTTGGAATTCATCGTTGCCAAAAATACAGAGATGTCGAGTCGCCGATTGAAGAAGGAGCCACCTCCGTAAAACTAGTCGAGCCACAAATTAAAGGAGGAGCCGCCTCCACAGAAAGAGTTAAGCATGTCGAAAATCTGGAGCAAGGTAGGGGATAAAACAACCAACCCGAAGTTGAGAAGAAGAGATGCCTTGTTGCCTCATAATTCTCTCTCTAGAGACTTGTATAAGCAACTGTGTGCCTGAGAATTTTTTTTAAGAACACTCAGAGCAATAAAAAATAATATTATAAAGATTTTTTTTTTCTTGAAGAATTAATGTATGGTTTTTTAAAAGAAAAAATTTTGTGTTTTGATTTTTTAGTAAAAACGAAGGGAGAATATTTTTCTTTTAAATCAAGAAGCAAAAGAAACCCTAAGTTGAAATGAGAAGATGAAACCCTTACAATAGATTTATTGCAAAAAGAGTAAACCCTAGTGAACCAGTAGAAGGAAATTAAAAAAAAAACCTACTTGAAACAATTGGAATTTCTTTTATCTTAAAAGAACTGAGAGACTAATAAAGATTTTTCTTTTTTTAGAGACCTAGCGTAGGAAGAAAATGCCTAAAATGACTAATGTTATGTTTGATGGGGAGAATTTCACTAGTAAGAACAATTTTTCATTATGTAAATTGAAGGTGCAAGATTTGTTGCTACAACAAGTGCTACAAAAAGCATTAGATGGGGCTAGAAAGAATCCCGTTGGCATGACATATTCGTATTGGGAGGAATTTGATGCCCAAGCTCTCAATACAATCAGGATGTGCCACATGGATAAATTTTTCTTTAACATTTTTGAAGAAACCTCAGCAACATGTTTTGGGGGAAGTTGGAAACATTGTATATGACCAAATTTTTAACCAAAAAAGATTATTTGAAGAGGTAATTGTATAGTCTTTAGATAAAGGAGGGTACTAAAATTGCATAACACTTAAATGTATTTAATACACTTATTTTCTAGTTAAGGGCAACATAAATAAGAAGATTGATGATAAGAGAGTAGAATGAGCAATTAATGATAAGACCTGAGCCATCAGATCCCATGGAACTCATCAACACACACAACCTTCTTGCTAATAATCGCCAGGTTTCCCCTAGATATATAAGTGATCAGGCACAAGCCATTGCACACTTTGAGCATATGCAAAGGCTACTTATGGATGACTGTGTGCATGCATGCATGAGGAGGTGGAACACCTTACCACATAGTCTACAAATGAAGGAATATCATTCCCCCATGAGGATGAAGGAGGCATTATGAAGAGTGCCAATGTACAAGCGCTCCATGCAGGGGTTGAAGGTCAACTGAATTAGCCTCATGTTGAGTCCCCCACTACTGTTAGGCATGTTGGAAGGCAGAAGAGAAGAATAAGAGGAGGAGCAGTGGGAAGAGATAAAAAGGAAGGCAGGATTCTATGACACGAAAGAGAAGACCACATCAGAGGCTTGGGATGTTAGGGAGGCCACCAGAGCCATAAAAGATGAGGAGATGGACTAAGTTGCTCAGAGGATGAGCAACACTTTCAGTAGGGGGTGATGATGAGCCTCATAAATGGGTAATTATATGGGCTCATTTTACCTCCTAACCCAGTCAAATCAACCATTCTCTTAGCTTATTGTATGATTTTCTGATTATATTTATGCTTATGGAGTGAGTTGAGTTAGTTATGATGCCATGTGGTCTAACATGTGTTTAATGCCAATTTTTGATGAATTTTGAGGTCAAAGTCAAGGATCCAGTGGACAAATGGCAACAATAACTTGAAGTGGACAAAGGAGAGGACTTATAGAAGGGAATTCCCCTCATTCATTAATCCTCACTTCGAGTTCCCCTTCATTTAGTTTGGAGTACAAGCATCCAAGTCATGCACTAGAAGGCATCTAAGCAAGTGAAGGATGACTGATGATTATCTCAAGTTTTGGGAGCCAAGCCTCCCTGATTTTAAGGAAGTTGTTGGTAGCTTCATTTGTATAAGTAGAAAGGCGTAGGGCCTCACTAGGGTCATATTTTTGTCGGATTTTTGTTGGATTTTTGCTCATGTAAACTCTGCTCAACTTTGAGCTTATTATTTTGTGAGAGTTTCGTGTAATCTTGCTATTGTTTTCAAAATAAAGATGGAATCCTTTTTGAGCTAGCACTGAGTTACCTCAGAGGGTTGAAGCTCTTAGGTTAGGGCCCAATCCAAGCAGCCAAGCTCCTTTGTACTTGTATTTGTATGTTTTAATTCAATTTGTAGATTAGGTTGTTGTTAAATGTATTTCTTTCATGGTTAAGAATAGATTGATTTTGATGATTTAGTAGTTTTCTTTCATTTGTGCTTTCTATAGAAGGTTAAGCAGTGATAAATGAAAGATTCAAAAGGCTAGAAATAGTGCCTTGGCCTCTCTTCCTCCCTTTGGGACCATGATTTGAGGCAAAGACCCTCTTGCTGCCCCAAAAACACAAATTCTCCTCATTCATAGGATTTTTAGTGTTTGCATCTTTTTAGTGGTTAATAGCCTAGTTTTGCTTTGCTTCATAACTCTTTCATCATGCTGACTTCTTTATTTGTAGTAGTCTTCTTTCATGCTTTCCTTTCTTACAATATTTCTCAACATTTCCTTTCATAGATCATAGTTTAGACTAATTTTATGCAAAACTCTGTTTTTCTAGATGCACTCATTTCAGATCTTATTGGTTGACTGTCAGCTCCTTTGTAGTAGATCTCTTCTAGAAGTAGGTCAACCTATCAACCATCCCATCCTCCATCTGATCCATGCCCTACAAGTCACCCAAGTCTCCCCTCAATTCTGCCTTAGTTTCCTGCAATTTCCAAAAGACTTCTTCCTCTCTCCTTGAGAAAATCCAATCATCTTTCACTCCCCTGATGATTCTTGGTAGACCCTAGGTGCCCTAAAACCTCATTCCAACCTTCATATACCTTTTCCACCCACTCCCAGACCCTCAAAATAGTGAAAAATTCTCTCAGCCTCCTCTTGTAGGCCTCCTATAGAACGTTGCTTTTCCTCCTCTAGATTTCCTGTGTCCTCCTATAGATTTTCCTGTAGGCTTTATTTTGAAGGCCGAGTGTGGGAAAAGCCTCCAGAAGGCCACTTGAGACCTCCTAGGACCCATCCACACCATCCTACATCCTCTCATGTGCAAAAACCACACTCCAATGCCACCTATTCACTGTCACATTCACGAACAATAAATTACATGCATGTCAAATTCACATAAAAATACATAAAAATCCAAAAAGATGTTTTTGCTCATTTACTTCCAGAAATATCTTAGTTAGATGTTGTTTACTTCCTTGAGTAGGTAATGGCATTCGTTTTATGGTTTTCATAGTTCTTTCTACAAAAGTAGGATTAGTTGGTGAATTAGGATTTACTTGGTTTGCTTTACATTTCAGTCTTACTCTTTTCTGAAATTCGAATAGTATCTGTAGAGTAGTCTTTCTCTCCTTTCATCACATATAGAACTTCTTCTGGAATCCATAGAAGTTGGCTTGAGCTCCTAGTCATCTTGCACTGGCTGACCAAGTGACAACTTGCAGTAGGAACTAGTACTTCTGCATATAGAATCATCGCTTCCAAGCTTGTTACGAACTACTAGTTGATAAGAGTAAAGTGGGCAGCCCAGGAGTTGCAAAATTATTGCTGCAATAATGGGTCTTACCAGTATCCATTAACTCCTGGGAGTATCCCACTAATTTCTTGGTCCCCCAACTCAAAACCAAGTTTAATTGATATCCTCTCATTCTAGGAAGACCTTGGTTGGCCACTATCGATGTGTACATTAGTTGTAGGGTTGGGAACACCACTGTTAAAAATGGACATTTATCAAAACAACTTGTGTTGTATCCTCCTGCTCAACCTTCTGTTTAGCATGATTTAACCTTATTGTTAGAGGAGGAAGAAGAGGAATAATTTTATCAGACATCCCTCTACCCATTCTACACTCTAGAGATTGTTATAGGAGGTGGGTAGCTTGATGAAGATGAACTTATTGACCATATCCTACAGAGGCAACCTCCCACTTCCATGCCAATAGAGGAACTGATGAAAGAGTTTGAGAGTAGTCCTTGGACTAAATTGTGTTGTGTTAGCTCTAAACTAGAACCTACCAAGATTGTGGAGATTGGTCCATCTAGAAATATAAAGATCAACCCCTCTCTTTCATCCGAGAAGGAAGAATATTATGCAATCTTTTGAGGTAGCGTATGGATAATTTTGTTTGGGATTATGAGGAAATTAAAGGTGTGCTTCCCTTAGTCTGTACTCATCATATTTTCATCAAAGAGGGATGAAATCCTATGAGCCAACCCCAGAGAAGTATGAACCCAACTCTTAAGGACATTGTGAAAGAAGAATTGCAAAAGTTACTAGATGCAGGGTTAATATACCCCATTTTAGATAGTGAGTGTGTGCCACCTTTTGTTCAGTCCCCAAGAAAAGTGGGAAATGGTGGTTTATGTTGATTACCAAGAAATTAATAAAGCTACAAAGAAGGACCATTTTCCTTTTCCCTTCATTGACCAAGTCCTAGATGGCCTTGCAGGAAATGAATTATTCTCCTTCCTTCGGGTACCTTTTCCTATAGATTCCTTCCGTTAAGTTTGTGTAATGCCCCTGCTACTTTCTAGAGGGACGTTCTATGTATCTTTATTGAACTTTTTCATGACTCTGTTGTTATATACATGGATGACTCCACTCCTTATGGTTGTGACTTCCAAAAAGCTCTTTCCAATATGTGCAAAGTCTTAAAGAAATGCATTGAAATTAATCTTTCATTAAGTCATACGAAATGTGAATTCTTGACGAATGCAGGGATTGTCTTTGACCATTTTACATCCAAGGAAGGGATGCAAGTTGACACAAACAAAATTTCCATCATTAAAAAGGTCCCTATCCCTAAAACACAAAGATATTTTAGGAGTTTTCTTGTATTAGCTGGGTATTATGGAATGTTTATCAAATACCTTAGTAAATTGGCTTCACTCTTGTTTGGATTTTTGGTTAAGGATTCAAATTTTTTTTGGACAAACAACTATCAAGAAGCCTTCCAAGTATTGAAAAAAGAATTCACCGTTGCACTCATCCTTATGGGTCCCAATTGAGTATTACCTTTCCATATACACACAGACGCCTCCGACAAAACTGTAGGGGTAGCCATAGGATAAGTGGAAAACAAATTTCCTTATGTTATCAATTTCATCCCTAAAAACCTTTCCAATGCTAAGTTAAATTATATTGTCACTAAAAATTAACTCTTGGAAGTGGTACATTATTTGAACAAGTTTAGGAATTACATCACTGTTTATCCAACATTTTTTCACACTGATTATGCAGCCATTAGGTATTTAATGAATATAGTTTATGTCAATGATAGGATAATTAAATGGTTGTTATTATTACATCAATTTGATTTTATTGTTATTGATAAACTAGGGAAAGAGAATGTGGTTCCAAATTTCTTGTCAAGACTAACCCTGCCTATAGGAAATGATGAACATCTATTTTCCATCTCGGTGAATTCCCCTTGTTTTCTAATATAGCCAACTACTTGGATGTTGGGAGGTCCCCTCCTAATATATCATCCAAGGAGAAGAGAAATATTGTCAGGAAAGGTGCCCCATTCACTTTGATTGGGGGAAATACTTTTAGATTAGTACCATATTGGATCTTTAGGATATGTGCGAGGGAAGAGGAGGTCTTTGACATCCTCTGAGCAAGCCATGATGGACCGTATGGGGGCCACTTTGTTTCTAAGAGGACAACCCTAAAAGTTTTATAATTAGGTTATTATTGGCCCACTTTAAATCATGATGCAAGAAGGTACACCGCCACGTGTGATCAATGTCAAAGGATAGGTAAGCCCACAAGCAAGGGTGAGATTCCCTTAGAAATTGAACTAAATTTAGATCCCTTTGATAAGTGGGGCATGGATTTCATTGGACATGTTGATCCCCCATAAGGAAAAAAATGATATATCATTGTGGGCATTCATTACTTGACTAAATGAGTTGAAATAAAGGCAGTAAAGGAATAAAATGAGGAAAAGATGGTTGAATTGGTGAGGGAGAACATCTTCTACAAGTTTGGTTTTCCATGGGAGTTATTCATTGATAAAGGAGCACAATTTAAATCAAATTTGATTGAATATCTCATGAAGCAACACCACATCAAGCACATCACATCCACTACATATCACCCTCAAGAAAATGGGAAGGTGGAAGTCATAATTAGAGCACTAGGGAACATTCTCACTAAGGTTGTTAGCCGCAGCAGAAAGGATTGGACAGATAGACTTTTGGAAGCCACTTGGGCCTACAACACTACTTGCAAGGCCTTGCTATCTATTGAATTGGAATGTAACACCTTAAGGATGGAAGTCCAGTTAGACTTGGATCTCACTAAGTGCAATAGTAGAGGCTACTCTAACTCAATGGTCTAAATGAATTTTGTTTGCAAGCTCTCCTACGCACTGAGGTAGTGTAGCTATAAAGAAATATTCAGAATGATAAACACATCAAAGAGAATACTTTTCAAGAAGGGGATTGGGCCCTTCTCTATGATTCCAGGTTCAAGGATTTCAAGGGAAAGCTAGTGACAAGATGGTTGGGTCCATATCTAGTAGAGAAATTTCATGAGATTGGGTCAATTCAAATTAGAACCATTGATGAGGAAGGGATCCCCTTACTTTTCAATGGTTATAGGTTAAATTTGTATAAAATACCTCTATTCAAGGAATAATTTGTCAGTTCAATTAGTAGAGAATTGAATGTGATTGGGACGCTCACAAACATCAGTCAACAAAACTTTAAAAAAAAGGAAAAATAAGAGGCCCTAGACTAAAACCTCCATGAGGCATCTGAGGCCAACTCCAGGCTTGAAAACCTCTCCGAGGCAGCCCAAGAGAAAAAAAAAGAGAACAAAAAAACAACAAAAAGAAAATGAAAGATGAAAAGATCCCCAAGTGAAAACCTCGTCTAAGGCGCCTAAGGCAAGCATGCAGGATGAAAGCCTCTGTAGAGTCAGCTTGTATGTCTCAAAAACAAAATATAGAAAAAATAAAAGAAAAACACAAGGAAGGAGTTCTGACACTACTTATATTAACATCTCTCTTTTGTAGGACTCTAGGAAATCAACATAACCATGCATACAAAATAGATTCTACAAGGGAATTCCTTCATTTTTCCATCCACCCATTGCAATTTCATTCCCTTCACTCACCTCCCTGCCTCTCTCTATCATCCATCCAACCATATAATCAATTTTTCCCTCCTTGCTGTAATGCTACAAGAGGAGCCTAAAATGCTACAAGAGGAAGATATGATTGGAGAAAGAGGCCAAGAGGCCATGTATTCTTTAGGAATTGTTGAGAGAGGTCCACCAACATTAATTTCATCACCCATACAGTCCATCTAGCAAAAATTCAATTTCAACTTCCACTCTACCATGAATATACAAAAAGCAGGAAGACTATGCTTTCATTTTTCCATGACCTACACCACATTATTATGATCCAAATCATGTCCTCATGCCTTTTCTCAAATTCCACATGAAATATAGGGTCTAAGAAAGGAGTTATTTGATTACTACATGAAGATGATTCCTTCTGTAGAAGCATGTGTAGTCACACCAAAAATCCTAGAATCAACATTTTTTCCACCCACAGAGAAAGAGGTCCAACTACCTTGAGAATAAGAGAGCCATTTATGAAGTAAGAAAGGGTACACTAGATGATAATCCATCTACTTCACCAACAATATATTGGACACCGAGAAGAAACCTACACACAACAATGTTATCAATCAAAGAACTATTAAGTTATGAGGACCTATGTAGAAGAAAAAAAGGAAATAAACACCTTCAATATCATCATATTATGAAGACCAACTCCAACATGCAAGCTTCTCCAACACATTGACATCACAGGTAGGCTCAAGTATGACAACCCTCACTTATTCCCTATACATATGATGATAACGTGTGTAATGGTCAAGCAAGGAATATTTTATGGGCTAGAGGTGGCCAATAAAATTGACCACCTTTGATTGGTGAGCTAAAGTTAATTTAAGATACATATGCACATGGAAAAGTCAACTCAATTGAGGTGGTGATTAGGAGGAGTGAGGTGGTAATCATGAGGAGCAAGGTGATGATTGCAAGGAGTGGGGACAACTATTAGAAAAGGGAAATTCATGCAAGAGCCATGTCATCAAAGCGCTTCGAGCAATTACCAGAAAAGGAATATTAAGTACAATGCTCAACCCCATTTGTATAATCACTCATTTCAAGAAACAATTAGAGAAGGATGAGTTAGTGCTATCAGAGACAGCCCAGGGTGCGACTGATATTATTCGAACAATGTTTGCAGGTGCCGTGGGAGGAGCTAAAAGAGGCTTTGAATTGTACAAGAGGATCTGGGATGTGACAGGAGACTGGAAAGGAAGCTATATGAGGGAATTTTAGGAAGAAAGGAAGTCAAAATTACCCAAATTTTCCCTCAAACCCTGATGCAGATGACAAAGTAACATTAAAAGGAGAAAGTGATCTAATTTTCGTGACTCTGTGTGGAAAAGTATTCTTGAAATAAGTACCTTTTAGCAAAGAATTATAAAATAGTTCCCTTTTGGAAATTTTCATATGTAAGAGTAATATGGACTCAAAGAAAATTCTGTTCTGTTAAGAAATTATTCACATCGTTCTCCCCCTCTGATAAAAATGGAAAAATTTGACATTGTCTCTACAACTAAGGCTTCTCGAAAGCCATAATTTCAAATAAACTCAAGCATCCTCGAAAAGGAGCAGTAGGAGAAATGGGGGGAGGGCTTAATAGAAGGTAGCCTACATACACAAAGAGAATTCATCAAAATCCTCCCATGGTAAATATTTTTCCGAGACATCAGTGGTTTTGTTTCTTTGAACTATTGAAAGGGTATGATGAAGATATAACTGAGGAATTTTCTATGGCACTATATTATCAAGGAGGAGATAGTTCCATCACTATTGTTAGAGGAATTTCCATATCTCTAAATCATGAACTCATCAGCAGAGTGACTATATTACCCTTAGGAATTTGGTAGAGCAATGAGGACAAACCAGTGAGTGTCATAGCGAGGAGGAACTTCTTCATTATGCAAGAAAAATTGTAGAAGACAAAAATGGAGTGAGAAGGGAGAGATTGCCTAACCTTTGAGATGAAATGGCCAACCACATTCTAAAATATATATCCTATGATGGGAGGTTCAACATTGTATATGACTACCATTTTAGGTTACCCCATGAGTTGACATTCAAAGAAAAAATTCTTATCCCACAAAGACTTAGTGTTCCCCATTTCTTACTAAATTCCATCATTAAGATGAGCCAGAAACTGAGGGAAGGGAAGCATCAACACATTTATCACCGTGGTATCATCAATATTATTGTTATGGATTCTGTCATCCAATTAAGGTACCCTATACTCTAGACTAGTTTTGTAGATATGGATAGGGAAACTTTCATTGAAACACAAAACATAACCTCCACATAGCAATAGGGAAAACTAGCGTCTATTATTGAGGGTAGAGAAGGAAAAGAAGAAATATAAACCAAAGAAGAAGAGGAGGAAATAGAATAGAAGAATAAGAAGAATAAATTAAGGAGCAAGAAGGAGAAAAACAAGTAGCAAAAAAAGTGAAACCTGAGGAGACCTCAAAACGTCAAGGCACATTGAAACAATGACATCAAGCCAATCTGTCTCTAGGAAATACTGAGCAAGAAGTGGCTGCAACATTGGCCGCATTGAGCACACATGTCAAGCCCAAAAGGAGGTAGCCAAGGAAAGATCCCCTATACTTCAAAACAAGGAAGAGAACCTAGATAATGTAAGGGAAGCCTCAACCTCCTATAAAGGTCCCTATCACCACAGAGGAGTAAACAAGTAAGATGTAAAAAGTGGTACCTATTGAGGGGAAGATTGAATAAATTACTTCCCCTATGATCAAAGCCAAGCAAACTTTGCTCCCTATCGGAGGGCCCACCACGAGGGAAGTCACCTTTAAGAGGATCAGGACACAAGCTTCCATGTTATAATAAGAAAAAGAAGAGTTACAAGAGAAATAAAAGAAGTTACAGGAGAAAAAGGGGTTGCTACAGGAGAAACAGGGGCTATTATAGGAGAAACAAGAAGTTATGTAGGAAGGAGAAAACATCTTAAAATAAGAAGAGAAAGGCCTCATAGAGTTTCAAGAGCCTGATCCACAACCCAACCTAGAATATTATTACAAATTTGTTGAGGGATGCACGATTATACCTACGAAATTTTCCAACCCACCTTTTTTTTAGTTAGAGAAGGAAAGAGGCAGAACACATAGATGGATGCATATTGAAAAATTGAAAAATGTAGAGAATGTGGGTCTCATGGAGGAGAAAGTCAATGAGATGGGAAAAGAAATGAGTTGCCTGAAATGTAGAGAGTCAATCCCGAGGGAGTAACTACAGGAAGAAAGCATAAATTTAAGACAAAAGTTACAAGAAAAAGAGGCACAACTTGCCACCATGGAAAGTTTATCCATGGAATCTTTATAATATAGGAAGCCATCTAAAACCTATGCTATTTTCCTCAAGGAGTAGTGGCTGCAATTTCAAATTAAGACATTTGTGCAATATGGCTCATTTCCTTTCCAACACTATAGGAAATTCATCGAGTTTTGCAAAAGGGAAAGTATTGGGGATAAAACCAAGCTAGTTATTTTTTACATGCATAACTTAATCCTCATAGACATGAATTTTTGGGACCCCAACTCAAGGTTGGGAGAAATGAAATTCATGGCATTAGCCTCTTGGTTGATCCATGAGGAGAAAAGGGTTGAAGAAGTAAAAAGGGTGATGAAAAAAGAAGAAAATTTGCCCTTGTATATTAGAGCAGAATTGGAGAGCCCCAAAGTTGCCATCAACAACCACAATATCATGTCCTCTGGTCCTAAATTGGCACCTAGGTACATAGTAGCCTAAGAGAAATTCATCTTGCATTTTGAGGACACTTTTAGGATGTTGGGGATAGAGAGCCAACAAGATTGGAAAAGAAGATGGCAAGCCTTGCCTCATAGTTTACAAATCAAAGAATATCACTCCCTAGAAAGACAATGAAATGCCTTGGAGAAAACACCATTATACAAAACAATCATGCAAAGGTTGAAGATAAGGTGGATAGGCCTCAAACTCAACCCTACCTTATTATTGGGCCTATAAGAAGGAAGAAACCAACAGAGGAACAAAAAGAATGCATAGGCGTAAAGGAAAATGAAAGCTTCTATCCATAAGAAGGAAAATTATCCGAAGTGCCTTGGGACATCAGAGATGCCACGAAGGCCATGAATTAACCTCATATTAGTGATTGAGTTTCTCAAATGGTGAGTAACACTTTTAGCAGGGGGCGATGATGGGCCTCATCAATAGGTCCTTTTGAAGTTCATTGTGTTATCCTCGAACCCTTAAAACTCTCATTTTGTCACATTAATTCACATTTTTAGTCATAATATGCTTAGCAAGAACACTAAAAGTTGTTTTTCATATTGGATGGCCTAATGTGATTAGTATGCAGGTCATAGAAGAAGTTTTGGAGATATCTACCATGCAGGGGCTTCATGGAGACACCTTGATAGAATATATGGAGATTTTACACCTCATTATCTCCGTAACTCTACCGAAGATAACAAAATCCTCTCCAACAATTCAAATTCACTAGCAACCAAGTAACTCCAAGTGAAAGAGAAGGGAAGAGGGAGCCAGATCCACAAATATAGAGATTTTGGAGGGGAGCATTTCTCCTTTCAAGGAAGCTTCCCTTAAATCATTTTTATATAAGAAATTTTCTCAAAGGCTGATTAGGATTCAAATATTGTTTGTGGCTAGGAGTGGCTACTATGAGCCTAGTGCATGACATTGTCATTCTTATCTTTCATGATATATGAGACTATGATTTTTAGTTAATTATAATTTTACTATTGATCTACATCTGAGTTAGCTTCGGAGGGGTGAAACCCTTGGCTTTGGGCCCAACACAGAGGCTTTAGTCCCTCTCTTGTATTCGCTTCTTGTTCTTGTTTAAAATAATTACAATCCTTCTTTGGTTTCAATAGAGATCATATCATAAAAACTTGTAATTTCAAGATTTGCTATCACCTCTCTTGTGGGAAGACTGATTGGAAATATCTACAATAAGAACTAAAAAGTATTTGTTTATGGTTTCTTGGAAATGGATAGAAGTTAGCTTTCCTTCTTTTTCTATACAATTTAGGAGTTAGTGCCATTATCTTGAGTGATTAGAGTAATTTTGTGGGATAGAGTAGATATTAATCAAATTCAACCCGTTTTTTCCATGATAATTTGTCTCACCACATTATCGATCAGTTAATGCATGTATATTGCTAGTTGTAGGGACTGCACTGATCTACAAGAGTGGGCACACCTATCCACATCCACTTATACCTTTCCATATTTCTCTTAGGTACCTCCCCTTGCTTCCAATTTTTTTCCTCGAATTTAGTCATTTAAGGAAAATGAAGGATGTCATGGGCACCAACTTTGGCGCAAGATAGACCTTCAAGGTGTACTAAGCTTGGCTAAGGGGCTCCCACACTCTTCATTCATGTCATTCAACTTTTGCCCACCTTCCTCTTCCTTGAATAGCCCATTTCTGTCCTCAAAATATCTCAGATCATCTACCTATAGCAAAACAGGGCCTCCTATAGCAATAAAAACCTCCTATAGCAGCTTCGTGTAGAAGCCTTGTAGCTTTGATTTCTTCAACTAGTTTTTCTTCAAACTTGGACCCTGGCCTAGTTAAGTTGAATAATTTCCTCCACACCATGATTTTATGATTTGGGAATTCCTTAGGACCACTTCAACCTCATCCTTCCATCACTGTAACCATCAAATAACAAAACAGAGTTAGATTTAGCATTTTTTCTTCATAGCAATGTTAAATATGTGATATATCAATTTGAAGCAAGTGTGAGTAGATAAATGATGCATGTAAGGTAGATTATTGATTTGAATCAATTGTGCAGTAGAGTAGCATGACTTATTCTTGGAAATAAATTAGTTTGTTTCCTTATGTATTTTCAATTAGCACTTACATTTGATGAATGGAAAGTCAAGTAGTATGATTTATTTTTACCACTAAATTAGCCTATTTTTCCCTATGAAATTTCAATTAGCATTTACATCTGATGATTGGAATTTTCACCTCGGTAGTATAATCATGTTCATTTATGCTTTAATTAGAGGCTTTCACTATAATTAGTTGGAGGAATGGTCTCTGAATACCCTGATTTCATTTCATGGATAAGAGTGACATGAGTAGAATAGAACCTAGTATGCATATAGCACAGTCATCTCTATGTTTGTACAAACCCTAGGTTAATAATTAAATTTTAGAATCCCTTGGGAGTTTCAGCATCCTTGGTGCAATACCAATGCTCATCTGGGTCAACAACCATCCATTAAATTTTTCTATGTCCAATCCTTGAATAATTCTTTATTTGTTTATATTTTCATGGTGGAATTCGGTTTGGTCTATAGGGTGTCGTGGAAGTGCATAAATTAATTGGTGTTCCCTATGTTTTATGGATGTTTATCCCTACCCAGAGCTACTCTTTCTACACCCCTCCCCTGTCACAACCATTTAATTCTATTCCCAAGCCACTCTAAAAGCTGAGCATTGAGTTTTTTCTAAATATATCCTGGTTTCTTTCAGTTTGTTCCACTATTTTTCCCCTGTATTAGGGGGATGTGTTTCACTAGGACTATATTTCCTATGAGTGTTATGCCCTATCAGCATGTGCACTCTCAAAGGGGGCTTAGAGCTTAAGGACCTCAAGGCATACCTCGAGCTCAAATCCAAGCTCAGACAATTACGAATATCTTCCATTCCTCCATTCCTCTAGATAAAAAAGAAAAAAATCCATCGGTCAGAACCCTTAACCACTAATGATGATCAAACCTACTCTTACTCTGAAATTGAAATTGAAGGATTCTAAACACTTGGCATGCTAGGGGAAGACGAAGTTGATATCTCAATTCCGTCACCGTCCGTTGGAAAATGAAGTTTCTCTTGGGCAGAGTCAAAGGAAAGAACGACGACAACAATGAAATTATAACATGCCTCAATGGAATCCAATGAGTATAATTTCATCATTGTTGATACTTGGCCATTCTTGATTCTCACTTGGCTCACATAGAAGATCATCTAAAATGCAGCCTCAAACCACTATCTCCAATAGGCACAAGTTCCCATGATCTAGTCCAATTCACCTCCTCTGGCTAATAGCCCAACCTTTTGGTTTATGTTTATTTACTTTTAGTAAATTAGATTCCTTTAGAAATTGTATAACCAACAAGGAATATTTTGTATATATGTCCTAGTACATGTCAAAAACTTGGATGAAAGGTAGTTAGATTTTTTTTTTTTTTTAATGGTTTTGCATGATAAACAATAGATTTCACTCTGTGGTAGACTACAATAGTATTCAAGTCTAACAACTAATTCTAATTTTGTAAGAAAGTTATTTTGAGGCAATAAAAATTTTAATCAACAAGAAATATATTTAGCAAAAATATTTTCTAATTTATAATACTAAAATATACCCCAAATTGGTGTATGAGACCCCCTTGTTTATAATATTGAAATAGACACCAAAATGGTGTATGGGACCCCCTTGTTTGTGGTGCAAGGGACCCACCATTCCTAAGTTTAGGAAGGCATACATACTCTACCCCCTGATTTTAAACACGTGACATCTTATGAGGAAACACATGCTCTTAACAATTAGATCGAAAACATAAGGATTATCTAAACTATAACTATACTTAAAATAGTTATTAATAATGATAAAAAAATATTATATAAGTTAAAATATCTACATTTAAAAAAAACATGTAATAAAATTCTTAACCATAGATATTCACGACCAATTTACCATGGAGAGTCACCATGCGATACCATGGCTTATCGATACCACATGCCCAAAAAACCATAACCCATTTAGCATGACACTTGTTCATATGACATTCTTGTAAGTTAAAGAATTTAATTAAGAGGACCAAAAAACTTTACTACTTTGAAAATAAATCTCAACCTTTGATTTGAGTATACTACTAAGAAAATAATAAGTAGTCTTATTTATGAAATGGCTTTCTTCAAAGCATTTTTTCTAGTTAATTTTTATCAAAATTCAGTAGAACGTTTTAAAATCTTGAGTTATTTGGGTTTTTCAAGGTGTTGAATCCATTGATGCATTCAAAAGTGTATTTTGAACAACAAATGAGAATAATATTGCTTGAAATTTTATCCTCGGATTCCTGTGAAAAAGGGACACTGTAAGAAAACTCAAAAGTATTTTATGGAGGTTAAATCCCTACAATAATCCCTAGCATGCACATAATAATTATTGATAATTAAAATAAAATTATAAAATCTATATTGGAAATAAATATATCTATCAACGTAAT
>APFE030068305.1:126901-153302 GCA_000404065.3 Pinus taeda
CAAACCCGACTTTACTACATATTGGTTCTTCTTTAATTTTTTTACATTTATTTGTAAGATTTTTGGTTTCCTTCCTAAAACTCCTCCTCAAGCTGGGAAAACTAAAAAAAAAATTATGTAATAAAGACAAAGAAAGCCAACTTTACTTGTTCCTAATTATATTTTCAACTTTTAAATTTATTTCAAGATTTTTGGGTTTACCTCATGAAACTCATCCTCAACATGGAAAAACTACAATGATGTGTTGAAATTTTAAAATGTTGTAGGTAAAAAACGACAAACAAAGTGACAGTACGCAAGCTTTTCCCATTGATGTCTTCCAATTTTAAAAAGTTGTAAGTAAAAAAGGACAAAGAAAGTGATAGTACGCAACCTATTCCCTTATTGTCAGTCCCACGCTCTTCTGGAGAAGTAGACAAAATTAGGTCTCTTTTTTCAGAACGAAAAAAACATACCATGATTGTATTATATGAGACCTATAATGAAAACAGATAGTAAAAACTAGGTCTCTTTAGGTTGGCCTTAGAGACTTTTAATTAGGGAATTTACACAACATAAGAGACCTAAATTATAAAAACCAGGTTTTTGAGTGGCCGCAACACCTTCCCTTAGTATTCAAAATGCTGTGCGTTTTACTGTCTTTTCATGTTAATTCACTGAAGCAGCGGATACGATTCGGCGAAATATAATCACTGGGTTCATCATTTCAAGTATTTTATGCAAAGCAGAGAAGAACATGCGTACGATTCGCTCATTAAAATAAAAAATATATCTGGAAATTCTAATCGATACTCAATACATACTGATCCTATTTTAAGTAGGTTGTATAAGAGACTTAATTTATGTGTGAAGGATTGAAAATGTTTGGGATATCTATATGTCAAGTCCCAAACCTAGGGTTTGAAAAACAAAAACGTGGCCTTCTAATTACATGCAATAAAGGTTACTTGATACAATTTATCTGAAAGAATAATATATAAACTATAATGTCGTAATTAATAAACTAGCAATTACTTTAAAAGGAAGGTGCAAAGAGAGGCAGATAGAAATGCTAAATTGAAAGAATTGTATTTTGGATTAAAATAAAAAATATTATAATAATTTAATCATCCAAACTAAACCTCAATAAATTGCCCAAAATAAAATAAATCCTTAATCAAAATTATACAAATTATTATTCTTCATTTCTCTCAATTATTTATATAATAAAATCCAATCATTCTCTCAATTATTTATATAATAAAATCCAATCAATCATTCAAAATTAAGCACATCAAGCCAGGTCAGTCCACTTGCCGCCACAAATAGCATCTCAATAAACATAAATACATTTGAAGAATACAAATGTTCACATAGGTAAAAGATTAAGTCAATTAGGTAAAAGATTATCTCAATCTATTGTGTTCAAGAAATTTAACTAATTCAATAACTATAGCCGTTTATATAAAAGGGGCTATACTAATCAAACTAGATTCATCATGCAGAAATTTACACTTCAGTTTTCTTTTTCTCAATAAAAATGAGGAATCAAAACTTATCCAGAAATTTACACTTCAATTTTCTCTTTCTCAATAAAGATAAAGGAATAAGAACTTGTAATAAAACTGAAGAAAGCAATCAACCCTGCTAAATACTTATTATCTGAAAAAAGCAATTAACCCTGATAAATGATTATTGATTGAAAGCTGAAATCTTCCCAATTTACTTACATATGCATTAATCACATCTCATTCCCAGATCATGGATATGAGCAAATTGGAAAATCCAGCATCTCTGAAGCTTAGGCTCCTATGATAATAATTTAATGTCTGAGATGAACGAGGAACTATATATGCCAATCTAAACGGCCGGCCCTCTGCAGCGTCTTGAACTTGAGAGAAACAGAAAGACCAAAATAATTTCTTCTTGAATTTGAGAGCAACAGAAAGACCAAAGTAATTGCATTGGATCGGAGCGCAGAAACCTCCTCTGCTGGCCATCGGGGAAACAGACACATACCCTACAAATATTGAGCCCTTTATCTTCTTGTGGCTCCTCCGGCAGAAATGACAGTAAATGACATTTGGTTTCTCTTGAAGATTCAGCAGCTGGTAGAGGCATCTCTTTATCGTTTACAGGAGCGAACCATGGAGGCATTGGCCATCTTAGGTATCAAGGGATCTGGATCACACATGCTTTTCCTCTTCTGAGATAATGGCGGGTGCACATAGTCACAGGATGTGTCATTTTGAATGTTCTGAGCCATTGAAGAAGAGGGGAGGGATCTTCTGTCAAGAGCACAAGCGAAAGAAAAAAATATTGTTCCACGAGCTCGGCCTTGACCATGGTTATTGGCATTAAATAACTGGATTGCTTCCTCTAGCTGCCAGTTGCTTGCCTGTAGAAACTACTGTGCCCTGTCTGTGGATTCTCCAACAATTTGAACAAAACAAGTAACCATCTCGTGCTTATCTGCTGAGATCTTCATTGAAAGGAGGCACGAAGGAACAACCAAACAAAGCCCTTGGAAAATAGACGTGGAATCTAAAAGTGGCGAAACACAAAGGGGCACTATATTTGGGAAAAATGGATGTAGCTATGAATCAAAATATCAGAAAAAATGCCAACATAAATAGTACATGAAGAGGGCAATTGTTAAGGTCTAATAATTTTGATGGTGCCCTTTGTGTCGATGAGGTGGATAAGTTCGGGAGTGGTTTTGTGGTAACTTCGACAGATCTTTTGGGACCAAATCCGAGCAGGATTTCAAAGGAAGTATCGGTAGGCATCTTGCGCTCGGCTTCGACAAGAAGTACCTCTTAAGAGGAAATTAATGATGAAGATCTGCTAGTGCTTTTTCCAGAATTGGTGACGAGGGTTGATGGAGGGTGAAATCTAAAACCAGGCCTGCTTCTAGTCCAACCCACACAGAGTCCAGGATGAACAGAAATTTCAAAACTGTTTTTAATCGTTCGGCTTCCAATTGAATTCGACACTAAGAACTCTGGAGATCTGTATGGAGAGGCGGCAGTCGTAACTGCACATAAATTTAATAAATTTATAATTATTTTTCCAATTCCAATTTTTTGAATGATAGATTAATGTTAAAAGTACTTAGTACCTCATATTTTTTCTATCTCATATCTTAAATTATAATTATAATGCATTAGAAGATAAATAGGCTTCAATAAACTTGCGGATTTTATCCCTCACCTTAGAATCTAATAAATAAATTTCTTAGAACATAAAAATTAAACGTTCTAATCAATCAACCATTCAATTTCAATAAATTAAACTCAAAATTTTGATGCATCTTATTTTCCAGAGACCAAAATC
This sequence comes from Pinus taeda, assembly GCA_000404065.3. Classification (NCBI taxonomy): domain Eukaryota; kingdom Viridiplantae; phylum Streptophyta; class Pinopsida; order Pinales; family Pinaceae; genus Pinus; species Pinus taeda. The sequence goes on from APFE030068305.1 coordinate 130,217, forward strand.
AACCAAAATTTGAACCCTCATCTGAATGGATCTAAATAAACTAACAGTTGATGATCAACCTCATAGTCAAAAGGTATATGTACTTGCAACAAACTATGTACTTTTGCAAACTCTCCATTTTCAAAGTGATGATGTCTGTCTTGTCAAAAGCTGTAAATTGAAAACAAAATCACTAAGTACAAAAACGCTGAAAAATAATGCAATCAATCAATCTTTCAATTAAGAAATCACAGGTACAGATTGAAAATGGGAGGGGCTAGTTCTCTTAAGAAGCATTTATGGGCCCTCTTTTTTTTACATTATATGTATGAGAGCATCTACAACCATCACATCAGGACTTTTCCCATTACAACCACATACAGGCAAATATATGCTGCAGGGCAGCTGGATATATCGGGATCGAACGTTGATGGGGTGCAACGCATCTGACTGCCCCAACCAACAAGCCATGCACTCGTGTGCAAATCACAGGTACATATACAACCTTTGAATAATGCCATAAATTAATTGCATTCAATTCCCTGAGACACTTGTCCCTAGAATTTCAATTGAGAAATCTTTCAATTTACTGAGACACTTGTCCCTGGAATTTGGAAATAAATTCCAAACAAATGGATCGAAGATCGCCTCTATCACAAACCCAAACCTAATTCAACTCGCAAAATACTACATCGATTGGTTGGCTAATTCGATATTAAAATAGTCGCATCTTTGTCCAGATCAGAAAATCAATAAAAATGTTTTGCATAGTTTTTCCTTAGGATCTATTGATTTGTTAATGATTATATTAAAGGAAAAAAAATGATAGTGGAAGTCTAAAGATGATTATGATGTAATCTGCTAATATATTTATATGCACAAGCAATCATAACAAACACGTTAGTTTTTCTTTACTGTTTTTGGCCTCGTCACATCATGCATTGTCAACACACAACCATACATGTAAGTGCAAAATGCCGTCAATTGATAAGGGTGGAAAAAGCAGTATAGCATCTTTTGCACGTAGGATCTGCTTTTCTCAGACATATACATATTTTATATATATATATCACAGAATCATAATATAAATGGGACATCGAAGACAGGACTACTTTCGTCCCGTCTTCATCTTTCTGCTTTTCTGCTATTATAGCTTTGAATTTGTGGTAAAGGTGACAACTGTTCTGTTGAAAAACGCAGGAACAGACTGAAAAAGAAAAACAACAAAAAAAAGGGGGCCTGTAATATGTTAAAAACTTGGAACCGTTTCTGATGCCAGATGTCTAGAAATCTGCCCCATTGTTGTTGGCTACATGGAGAGTACACGACACACGAACTAGGCATAATCCTCTGCTCCTAAGGTCGTATTTCGCCCCTTGTTACCAAGTTCGAGTTCGAATTCGAATTCAAGTTCGATTCGATACGAAAATAATTAGACTATGTAAAATTCAATACGGGAAAAATTAGGGAGTATCCATCTTACCACTAGTAAAAAGAGCCTTTTAAATAATTTTTAAAAAATCAAAATTAAAAATCTTATTATTCAAAAACTCATGCTCCTCAAAAATTGTTTTCAATCACATTAAGGAACTTGCAAATAAAATTAGAAATTGAGATTAATAAAAAGAATTTGTCCTCATTGAAAGTGAATAAGATGGAATTGGAAACCCTTTCTCCACGAACAATAAAGAAATAACATGTCTGAAACCATTAATTTTTTTTTTGTTAATCAATCAATAAATAATTGTTAATGGGATCCTAATAACCGACAATAAAAGAATAGATCAAAAATCGTATCTCTAAAAAACATCTAAAAACCATATAAATTATTTCCCCAACAAAAATCTCAGTAACAAAAAAAAAGATTTAACGAATCTTATTACGACTAAAAAATTAACTATTATTATTCATTGTACTTCTCTACATAATAATGCCATATTAACCATATATATTAAAATTTTAAAAATAAGAAAAAATATTTCACTCCAATTAGTTCATTTTTACATTATGTTTTCCAATTATTTTTCATTTAAATATTCCTTGTCACATTTTTTATTTCACTTCACCTTGATTGAGGTTGATTTATTTCCTGAACTCCTTCGTTCTTTCTTTCCGTATTGTCTAGCGCCATACATTGGTTACGAGTCGAAATTATGTTTAGACGTTTGTTATCATAATTTTCATTTCCTCTGATCAATTAAACACAGGTGTGAAAGAAAATTTCACCGACCATTTGGACATGCAATTTTCAAATCGTTGGATTTTCAATTTTGGGATGATTTCTAAGGCTGGTCGTGATGGAGGATTATAAATCTTTTGAGGAGGGGAAGGCTCGCATAGACCCTCCTATCATCACGATCCCAACCAGTAAGATCTCGCACACAAAAAAACAGGCTCTCGATCTCAATCTGGTCGTGTTGGAGTATAAATGGTCATGAAAATTACCCAGTTGTCGTTCGTACCAAATTGAATTTTAGCGTATTATTGACCAAATCGAACCGAACTGCCGAATTTCCGAATTCTTCTGCCCGATTCGGTCGAATTTGGTAACTATGATTTTGCGTGATCTCGTTGCCCATCCTGGACAAATTCTAACATCCTTTAAGTGAACTAAATGGAACATTTCATGGAGTAAATGACTTTAAAATTTTGTTCTTCAGACTCATTTTTAAAATGATTCCAACAGAAGATTGTAAGTCCCCTTCAAATTTTATTACAGAAGAGCCAAAAACAGTACAGTGATTACAGACACCTACTTAACAGGGGATGCATACTGAAATAAAATTCAACCTCTCGTATGTGTTATTTTTCAGTATATCGAGAGGTTCATTATCTGAAAATTTGCAGAGAGCATTTCATTGTTGATTGGCGGAATTTATTAAACATGAAAAATGTTGTGACCTCAGTAAGACGGGAAAAAGATTTGAACTACCTTCTGGCTGGAGGGAATGCCTTTGAGATAAGGTGAGCTCAATACCTGCAAAACACGACACAGATTAAAAACGGTTATAAAGGATTATAGCAAAGTTTTGTAAATTTTATTGCTACAGAAGAAGAAACCTTAACTGATCAAATCTCCAAAGAAATTTGAACCAAAGAACTAATCCCCACACAAAGAACTAATTTTTTTTGTGGATTTGTTAATAAGTGACTTGTGGATGTGAGGGATGACACCTCCACCTTCTATGGTACCTTTGATCAAAGTTCTTCGTCTCCTCTAATAACGAGCTGCAAATGCCTTGGGGTGATACGTTTAACCTTGAGATCTTTTCTCGCATTTCCTGCAAGTTCTAAAACCTCTGCAGTGAGATACTCCAGAATGGCTGCAGAATAAACAACTGTAGTTTCTACCACCCTTCCATTTGCAGACACTCCAGACTTTAACAGATGGTGGATCTGTCCCACAGGAAACTGCAATAAGAACAAACAGTTCAATCCACCTATTACAAGAATCTTATGGAGTTCTTGCTCAGAGGAATTCTGAATTGTTCCAAAGCTTCAATGATGATGTTTCTGCTGGGAATAAAGAAGGTAGAATTACTTCAGTTCAATCAACATTTTGACAAGAAAATTTATAGAAAATAAATAGATACAACTGTAAGTCAAACAACCAAAAACAGAGTTCGAGAGAGTTCAGCATAAAACAGGGTCTCATAGAATTCAAGATATTATAGAAACCTTATGGAGTTCTTTCTCACAGGAGTATTTGAACTATTATAAAGCTTCATTTAAGATGTTCCTTCTAGGAAAACAGATTCCTAGAATTACTTCAGCTGAATCTAGACTTTGACATGCAAATCTGTAGAAAATAAATAACTACAAATGCAAGTCAAACCACTGAAAATCCTATTCCAAAGTGACTGAGGCCTGTAATCTCCAATTCCAGGTATTCTTGACTTGGATTTGTATCAAAGGTTGCAAGAAAGATAGAGATGTTTTTCCAAGATAGCATGAATAACTAGGTGCAGTAGAAGAATGGCTAGATTTATCAAACAGTCTACTGGGAGATGGGGTAATGGGAACCCAAATCAAGTGTACAAGGTGGCGATGCATTCCATTCTTCAGAATACAGCAAAGGATGTATGTCAGCCCCTATCACTTTGTAAGAAAACATTTAATCACTAGAGAAAGACGACATTTTGTTTGGAGAATGGGGAGTAGTGGAAGAAATTGTATAGGCCATATACGTAGAAATGTTTATTCTCTAAATAAATGGAAGGAATACATGTAATGACCCTGTACAAGACTTTTTTATACAAATAAAGCAAACTGCACTATTAAGGTTTCACAAAGTAATGGTGAAGGCAAAACGGAGTGTCAAATAGAAATCAACACAACTGCAAATACTTGACTTAGACAGTAAATGAGAGCAAGTTCATTGACAAATTGAACAAAGCGATACTGTCCATTGACCACAAACTTATTCAAAAAAGAAACTTCGGCGTATATACAGGAAATTAGGAGGGGTTTTACAAAGAGGCACACATATTGTCATGTAATCATTACTCTCGAAATATTAAATAACAATTATCTATCTTAAGATAAATAGAATATAAGAAATATAGTTTTTGTCTTGAGTCAGAACTACAATAAACAGTGAACTTACTACCATATAAAAAAGAGGAATGGCATGCCCAACATGCAAGATTTGATTGCAGAACTATTTCAAACCAAGTGTTTAGCCATAAAATACCAAAATGCATATATGTATACTACAAGTAACCTGTTAAACGAACAGTACAAGAAAAGGATAACGCCCAACCTATTTACTAATTACATTCTCAGCCATAAAAAACTCAGTGGAGAATATAACCATTGTAAATTATGAAGAGAAATTTAAACACTGTAATTCCATGAATTACATAAATGGATCTTAACAAAAACAAAAACAAAACAGCTGAGTTTGGTTCCAGCCAGAGCTAAAATGCTCAACCTCCATAATAATCTAAAAGCGCTCAAGTCGACAGAGAAAAGTCACTCTTCTCGAACAACCATAACATAATTTAATAATAAGTAAGCTTAGAGGAAACATTGCCACAAGAATGACCTAGTTCACTTCTGGGGTAAGGAGAAATTGTTGCCGCCACGGTTGCATAGTGGAAGCCATCGACAGTATAGACCTGTACCTTTCCCCTGCAAAGAAGGGGAAAGGAAGTCATATACGATGATGAGCATGCAAAACAAAAGACCTATTATAACAGAAACATCATATATTCAACAAGAGCCTTACCTAGAAAGGTTCGTGTGTAGTGGGTGATAATGTTGAAACCTTTCCAGGAAGACCTAACGCTTTTGTTGAATGAACCTAAGATCTAAGTGAAATTGAGAAAGATTTATTCAAGACAAATAAACAAAATTCCTGGTGAAAACCTCAGAGAGAGGATTTGTAACAGTGAAGGAGGGTTTGCAACGACTTCTAAGTGCGAGGAGGAAAAAGATACCTGTGGTGTGCTAGTGTAGGTTTCACCTCAAGCACCAGAATAGCGAGGTTGCAGAGCGCCAAGGGCCAAGGGAGAAATGAGAGGCGTGTTTCGGAGTTGGGGAGAGGTGAAAGGATCTGCTTGAAAGGTGCAGGGATCGACCCTGGCAAGCGTAACACAAGCATAACAAGAAGAGCGAAATGTAAAACAAAACAACTGAGTTTGGTTTCGGCCAGAGCTAAAATGCTCAACATCCATAATAATTTAAAATCCCTCAAGTCGACAGAGAAAAGTCGCTCTTCTCGAACAAACATAACATAATTTAATAATAAGTAAGCTTAGAGGAAACATAGCCACAAGAATGACCTGGTTCACTTCCGGGGTGAGGAGAAATTGTTGCCGCCATGGTTGCACTATGGAAGCCATCGACAGTATAAACCTATAGCTTTCCCCTGCAAAGAAGGGGAAAAGGAAGTTGTATACGATGATGAGCATGCAAAACAAAGGACCTATGATAACAGAAACATCATATATTCAACAAGAGCCTTACCTGCGAGGGTTGGCGTGTAGTGGGTGATAATGTTGAATGCTTTCCAGGAAGACATTACGCTTTTGTTGAATGAACCTAAGATCCAAGTGAAATTGGGAAAGATTTATCCAAGACAGATAAACAAAATTCCTCGTGAAAACCTCAAGAGAGAGGATTTGTAACACTGAAGGAGGGTTTGCAACGGCTTTTAAGTCCAAGGAGGAAAAAGATACCTGTGGTGTGCTAGTGTAGGTTTCACCTCGAGCACCAGAAGAGCGAGGTGGCAGAGCGCCAATGGCCAAGGGAGAAATGAAAGGCGTGTTTCAGAGTCGGGGAGAGGTGCAGGGACCTGCTTGAAAGGTGCAGGGATCGACCCTCGCAAGCGTAAGACAAGCATAATAGGAAGAGCGAAATGTCATAACTGAATTGGAGAGATGTCAGGTTCATGAATTAACAAACATAACAATATCATAACAATGAACATAAATTGCATGATTTCCCGCTGAATGTGGACGCCAGGTGTCAACTTTATAGACAAAAGGACAACAAAAGTTTCTTTCAAAGGAAGGCCTATCGGCCTAATTATGAATAATTTATGAATTGTTATAAGTATTATAATTTGTAAATTATTAATTAATATTTATCATCTCTTTAAAAAATACAGATTCAAAATTTAAACATATAAAGTACATACATCTCACTAAATTTTAATAATAAAATAATTACACAAAATCAATTTCTTTAAGAAGGTTATATAGTATGGTATTTCAATTTAATATTTTATCATCCATAACAATAATATAATAATAATTATTATTATTATTATTTTGGTTACAACCTATTATTAGTTATAGGCATCACACTTATTAGTATTAAAGATATATATATTATAATAATAGTAATTATTATTATTATTATTATTATTATTATTATTTAATTAATTGTATTTACCTATATAATTATTTATAGGCATTCACATTTACTGGCATCAAGGATAGAGTGATTTCCTTCTCAAATACAATCAAAGATTTATTGAGGTTGGATAGAGTGATTTGCGTGTCAAATACAACCAAAGGTTTTCCATGAACATTAGAGTTGCATAAACTTGACTAGTAAATCCATGAACATTAGAGTTGCATAAACTTGACTAGTAATTCATATTTGAAATTCCTAATCAAGCATTCACTAACTAAACTAATTTATGACATATTCCAATAATAATAAAATCAAATTAGACAAAATCAAATTCTCTTTAAAAATTACAAATTCAAAATTAGAAAATATAAAATACTTTTATCTCATTAAATTTTAATAATCAAATAATTATACAAAAGCAAATTCTTTTTAATAATCAGATAATTTCACAAAATCAATTTAAAAAAATATTATATAACATTATATTTCGACTTAATATTTTACCAAAAATAATCTTAAAATGAAATTATTATTATCATCCATACAACACCTACACTCTCTCTTCCTAAATGTATTTGCCTATCCCCACCTATTTGCTTCACACCTATTCCCATCAGGGATGGAGTGATTTGCGTTTCAAATACAACCTGAGATTTTCCATAAGCATTAGAGTTGCAAATTTTCCATAAGCATTCGAGTTGCAAATAGGACTGGTTCAGATTTGAAATTTCTACCCGGGCATTCATCAGCTGAGCCAATTTATGACATATTCCAAGTTTTATTTCCAGGTCTTATCGTATAAAAATATAAAGTGGTTTACTGGTAGGTCAGTCAAACACGTAAGGTATTGGAAAGCTCATTGCAAGTGTTAACGCTGGAAAATAGCGATAAATGCTTTTGTTTACGTACAACAGACGCAGCCGTCCTTTTGACGATTTAGCTCGAAACATTGTAACATCATTTATCAAATTCAAACTTCAGAATCCTGATTAATGCATCTTCTTGTCACATTTTCCACAAGTTTGAAGATTCAATACAGAGTGTTTAAACATTAATATCCACTGCACATGTACTTTGAATGGCACTGCACATTGAACATCTCTTAAAATTCAAATAATTACTCACATTTCTGAAAAAATTTTGCCATTCACAAGCAATCTTTTCCTGTCACGCCTTCTCTTTGTTAGAACAACTCTCCTCCGCTTCATTGGCAGCAGAGAAGATACAAACAAATTTCAAGTAAACACAATAGAGTATAACAATCCTATGTGGGGAAGTCTCACACAAAAACACAGCTCTACATACCGCCGTGAATTGCTTGCTTGGAAGCATAGTATTTAACACACATTGCCTATTCTATTTGGTCATGAACCGTCTAACTTTATAGTAAACATCATATTTCGTCCTGCAACTCCAACCCAACACAATAAATAACCAACTATTAAAACAGTGCTGGAGTTCAAGTTCTTCCACATTATAAATATTTGGCGCCCCAGGTGTAAAGGAAACAGATCAAGAGTTTTCTTGATTTTATAGACTGTAGTAACCCTATCATGGTGAAAACATTTCGTTATCCGAACACGATAAAATTCGCACCCGCTTGTTCGCTGATCAAGATGATCAGTTCAATTCAATATCTCATAGTTCAATTTTTTGCAAACGCACGAGGTAACAAGGATCCTTCAAAAAAAACTTGGAGTATTTCACATGGATTTTATCTCTTTTGCACAAAATCATTGAGGTATTTGACATTTTTCTTATCTTTGTCAAAAATAATGAGGAATATTAATGGTTCTTGAGATTGTTATGAAGAATTAATGTTTTGTCTTCTATTTTCTATTTAATTATTTTATTTATTTTGAATAGTTTTTAGAATTTTAATTTAAATAGTTTTTAGGATTTTAATTTAACTTCATTTTTTTAAAATATTCTTAATAGTAGAGAAATTAAAAATTAAGATTTATTATAAAGTAGTTATGTTCTCTGTGTTTTTTTAATTAAAATGACATTTCAAAAAAATGTCATCTTCTAAAATTGTCATTTGAAAAAGAGTTATGATTTTTAGATATGGTATAGTAAGTCATGGTACTCAACCATGATATTGTAACATAGTTTATTCACAAATTAAATTATTTTCATGATTTAGTGGTGTTGAGAATTATAGTTAAAATTTTTGTTATATATATTTTTTAAATGTATATTGTTTAAGTCTTTATATTGATTTTTTTATAATTAATAATAATAGCAATTTAAAATAAATTGTCATGGTCTTGAAAATGAAGTCTTATGTGTGGGAGGAATTTTGAGATTCAAATCAGCCGTATTTGCAAAATGGGCCTACATAGACATCCAAAGGTTATAGTGGTAGCCATTGGGGCCTACCTAGATACCCAAAAGTTATAGTGGTAGCTATTGAAATCAACTCTATCATATTAACTTCCTCTAGATATTATAATAATAAATTAAAATATATATATATATACACACACGACAATGTGAAACGTATCATAAAATAAGTATTTTTATGTGTAGTAAATGTTTTTGGAGTACTTATTGAGCCTAGAGGCTCATTGAACCAAGAGGCTTATTCTACAACCCACTATGAAAGTCATGTGTAAATATGTTTGTACTCAACTTGGAGTGGACATTTGTCTCTCTTAAAATAATAATAAAATATTCTTCAAATAGAAAAGCAATGTCCCCTAGAATGAAAAAAAAAAAAATATGTTGTGCATGTTTGATTCTTTGTTCATATGACCTAATATAATTTCATGTAAATTAAATAAACTAGCATTTGCACCAAATGTTGCAAAGAAAACGCCCTAAGGTATAAATTCGAAAAGAATAGTTAGATATAGAAGATCATTGAATATAAAAATTAGTAAACAAAATATAATAAATTGCTGGGGAAATTCTGTAAAAGTCTTTACAAACAAATTCATTGCTTTTGTAAGCCATAATCACCCTATTCAGGTAAGGTATGAAATCGTTTTCATTACGAGAAGGACATTGAAAATTTTGAAGAGATATCTATGAAATTTCCTAATGTACTTGCAGTGATCCAGACACCGTATTATATAATACAAATACTCTTTCCACTTAAAAAAAATAAGAGTGGCAATGTGTGCTCTTATAGACTTTTGTAACAACCTTGCACAATTTTAATTGAAGAAAACCTTCTCAAGGATGAAATGCAACTTGACAAGGAGTAAGCAGAGGGTAAAACCATAGCATGCCGTCATGACCTATGGCATCAAATTTGCAAAGGAAGTGAATTAATACCAATTAATTACTATTGATATTTCCCAAAATATTTACTGATTTACAAAAATGAAGGATCATAGGGAATGAAATTGATTAGTACACAATTAAAATGTAGAACTAAGTAAACTGTAAATTCAAGAAAATTGATACGTTCTTTAATATCTCAATGCTATTGTGTGTCAAACCAAAATTATAGTGCAAGAAAGACAACAATAACACACGACACAAAAGCAAAAATCCACCCATGAAACTAAATGCTGGAAAACCAACAACAATAGAAGGGTTTCTCAGCTCTTCGTGAGTTCGGAAAATGTACACTGCATTATTTGTTTATATCTGTTGCTACTCCTGATTGGGAACTTGAACAACTACCTAGTGATGATCTCTTTCATTTTGCTGGCGAAACTCCTACCCGTTTGGATCAATCGATCTAATTTAGATTCATCATGTGCAGAACAATCCAATTGGTAGTGTTTGTTGGGCTAATTGAATTCAAAAGCATCAAAATACTTGTCATGTTGAGGGAATCAAAATAAATCAACTAACATAGTGAATAAAAAAGAAGTAAACTAAACAACGGGAAAAGATTTCAATTTTAGAGCACCTACCTAGTTTTTTTTATAAATTATTTTAATTGGGCATTTAGTCTCTCTCTTTTTATATATATGAAGTGCATACACAAGCACGAAATGAGTTTTGTAAGTGTCATTTTTCTATAAAATACGTGATGTACCTATTACAAATCTTGGGTAGATGATGAAACTGTCCCCAGATAGAAATCTCAACCCATCTTGTAAAGGGTACCGACAAAAAATTTATTTTGTTCCTAATAGATATTAATCCATAGCATGTGCATTCAGATCCATCCTTCAACACTGGAAGCCAAGGGCACCCCAAATCCAGAGATGATGGAGTCCTGAAAGGCATGAAGCAACTCCTACAATTGTAGTTATCAAAGCAAAAATAACCATGAAACCCGTTGCTTCATTCCCCAATGGCAAATAGATTGGAGAAAACACTAGAGGAAGAGATATTCCACGACCTGCAATTCAATCATGTAGTCATTTAGCAACAGACTTCATCATATATTTAGCCCAAAAAACACACTGCATATGGAAGGAAAAAGAAAAATTGGCATCCATCTAGAGATTTATGTGAACCTTAAATTAATAAAAGTTCAACAATGAAAAAAATAAATACTTGAGGCACAAATATTAGTCAACAGTAAATATTCTATAAAATGTATCAGTTTGTCATATTGTAAATGCTCCAGAAAAATAATATGTATATTTACTAAGAAATTAGTAAGTACCAGTATGCATCGTAAAGGGTGTCATTGAGAGCCCATCTAGCACTAGCACCGACAACAAGAAACATGTGAAAATTCAAAAACAGGAGAAAACCTGCAAGAGAGTTCACGAGTCCCAACACCATTATAATTATAAAATGGTGGTTGCTTAACAAACTATAAGTACCAACCAAATGGGGCTTAATTTGTAGAAGGAAAATGACAAATTACCAATTTGTACCATTCACTAGATTCCTGATTTGCAGAGGATGAGATCAAGCTTAAAACAATGGTGTTTGGAGACTTTCCAGAATGCCTATTAGTGTGAGAACATGTGAAAATGGTCATGAACTTTTTGGCATTGTACATGCCATTAGAAGTGATTTTTGTGTCCAACATCTGCGGAAAGATCAACATTTTTCCTCCACCTTAGCTGCAAAAGTAAAGATAGAAGAAATGATGAAACTCAAATTTCCTTTCTAGTAAATATCAATCAGCTACAGAAGGGTATTTTTTGTTCCTCTAGGTTGTGAAGTTAGTTTTTATACTTTGAATAATCTAGACAAAAGCTTGAAAAAAACTTCAATGAGCAGTTCTCTACTTAGCAAAAAATGTGGGGATATTATATAGAAAATAGTACAAGGATTTGTAAAAACTATGGATAGTGGCAATGACTGATATATCGCGACACCATGAACATGACCTCATGTGCTTCCAAACCACCTGAAAGAAACCCCATGTACGCAAATAAACCACAACTCCAACCTCTTTCAACTTTGAATGTTGCAATCATGCCAAATTGATTATCTGTCTTCGGTACTTTAGAAATATTTCAAATATCAGCTCTAGATCTGCCAGTTACTTATAGTGATTCGGTAGATTCTGATGAGGATATTGAGGAAGGTCAAGCAACTAAAACAGATGCTTTGTCAAGACTACATATTAGTGTGAGAACACATGAAAATGATGTTTTAAGATTAAAAATGATGATGACATCATATTTTATTTGGTTACCATAATTGTCACAATATTTATGTGCTTACCCCATGGCCAATAGAGTGAGTGCCCAAGTTGTCATGGAGGAAGCAGCACTAGAAGCCAAGCTCTGGGCACCCCAAATCCAGAGATGATGGAGTATTGAAAGGCATGAAGTAGCTCTTTCAATTGAAGCTATCAAAGCAAAAATAACCATGAAACTCGTTGCTTCATTCCCCATTAGAAAATAGATTGGAGGAAACCCTAGAGGAAGAGAACTTCCATGTCCTGCAAGTCAATCGTGTAGTCATTTAGCAACACACTTCTTCATATATTTATCCCAAAAAACACACTATGTATGGAAGGAGAAATAAAAATTGTGATTCATATAGAGATTTATGTGAACCTTGAAATAATAAAAGTTCAAAAATGAAAGGAAAAAATTGAGACACAGTGGCAACAATTGATATATCCAGACACCATGAACATGTCCGCATGTGCTTCCAAACCACCTGAAAGAAACCCCATGTACATAGACAAACAAAAACTCCAACCTCTCGTCAACTTTGAATGTTGCAAGAATGCCGAATTGATCATTTGTCTTCAATGCTTCAGAAATGTATCAAATATCAACTCTATTTATTTTAGTTACTTATCGTGATTTCGTGGATTATGATGAGGATATTGATGAAGGTTAAGAAACTAAAATAGATGCTCTATCCAGACTGACTATTAGTGTGATAACACATGAAAATGAATTTTTAAGATTGAAAATCATGATGAGCTCGTCTTCTAATTGGTTACCATAATTGTCATAATATTTATGTGCTTACCCATGGCCAATAGTGTGAGTTCTGAAGCTGTCATGGAGGAAGCAACACTCATGGTGATTCGGTGGATTCTGATGAGGGTATTGATGAGGGTCAAGAAACTAAACTAGATGCTCTATCCAAACTGCCTATTAGTGTGAGATAATGGCTCAAGAAAACAAGAAAAGATATCACGATGAGACCGGTTGCAAGCCTCCTGAAGGGCCTCTTCTGTGTGCAGATAATTGTGGATTTTTCAGAAGTTGCGACTACAATGGATTTTTGCTCCAATGTTATAGAGATATGGTATTGAAGTAGGCCAAGACCAAGGCTTTGTCCTCGACTTTATCAGTTCAACATAAAAATGAAAATATTGTGAAGATGGCTGAGGTTTCTAAACCCTCCTTCTAGTTAACTAATTAGGAAGAATTGGAGCATTTTCCCGGCTCTTGCAATGGAGAATCAGGCCAGGGAGAAGGACAAGAGAGAATAAAGCAGGTCTCGACCCATTGCAATTGTTGCAGGAAACGTGTTGGATTGACAGGGTTCAATTGTCGTTGTGGGAACACCTTTTTCTCTTTGCACTGCTATTCAGACAAGCATAATTACCCCTTTGATTATAGGGTAGTAGGACGAGTAACCATTGAGAATGAAAACCTCATTGTCTAGGTGGAAAATATAGATAAGTTTTAGTTTTTTTCTTATGTCAGCCAATCTATGAAGCTAAGTTAAACCTTCAGAAATAGATTAACAACCTTTTCTGTTATAGTGTGTGATGATGATTAAAGAGTGGACATATTTAAAATTTCATTTTATAGTTTGATTTCTTTGAGCCATAAGTGTTTTGTTTGGTGTCTATGGATTGGATGTCTTTTTAAGGATGGCTATCTACACTCATATTTGTCTTTTGATTAGTCTTGTACAATAATATTTTAGAGGGCCTAGGCTATATTTTCTTGATTTACTCTGAAGTTTAAGAACCACATGTTTTCGAGTTAGGAGGATTATTACCTATTAATGTGTGTAAATTTTTTATTTCCCTAGAAGAATCAAGTATCATCAGTAGTTAACAACATCAACCTATCATCATTATTTTACATTTTTTTTCATTTTTTTTTTTGGTTGAATCTTTTGGATACACTGCTTGTATTAAGAATTTCAATGTTCTGTACTTGCCAATTTCATCTTCTAATTGGTTACCATAATTTTCACAATGTTTATGTGTTAACCCCATGGCCAATAGAGTGAGTGCCCAAGCTTTCATGGAGGAAGAAACAATGGAAGCCAAGCTCTAGGTACCCCAAATCTGGACATGATGGAGGCCTGAAAGGCACAAAGAAACTCCTACAATTGCAGCTATCAAAGCAAAAATAACCATGAAACCTGTTGGTGAAAGGTCAACTCAAAAATGGCTATTGTGGAATCAACTTCGAGCTCCAAAAACAATCAAAATACCTATCATGCAACTTGATAGCTATAACCTAGATTTCCCAAAATTTCTATCATTTTTTTACCAAAATCATACTGAAATTTCTACCTCGTTTGACTACTCTTTTAATTAATATAATTGACGTTGGATGAGATATCAATCTCACAACATTAATGCTAAACATATTTTTTTGGCATACAAAACATGCAGGCCTACCAGGTCGAGCAAGGTATGGAATGGACAAACATGTGTAGGGCTACTACAAATTAATTCAAAACAACAAAACTACAGATGTCTGAGTTGGTGATGGGACAAATTTGTAAATAAAAATTCATGGAAATAAGTCAAGAAAACATGCTTAAATGATGAAAAATGTCATATGATTATGCTCAATGATTGTTATATATTAGAAAAGCCAGAACACTATCCACATTGCGGAGATTTGTTCCATTCCACTGGCCAATCTCAGGGAACTCTTAAATTCTGTATAGTTATCAAATTTTTATTTTTAGCATTCAAATATTGTTGAAGTTATTGTGCTAATTAAGCTCAAAATTTCTAAGAAGGTACATGAATGGTTTCAGAAAAGCCTATTAATTAAGGAAAGTGTAATGAGAATGGCTTTCTCAGGCTAATTCTCAAGAACAATTTGACACTTGGGTACCAACCTGTTGTCGGGAAGTTAGGTCCCCACATGAGTTTTTCCTATTCTTTTGGGCATTGGGTTTCATTCAAGATTGTCATCTAGTGGGAATTTTCATGCCCCTCTACTAGATTTGGAGATTATGTTGTTGTCAATTGATAGGAATGGCAATTTTTCTTTAGTTTAAGAAGTTTTGGGTACCCTTTAGGTTCACCACTGTGACGCAAATGGATGGGCTAGGGAGCTGCATGCATTTAAAACAAGCATGCATTATGCCCCTGAATTTGAGTGCTACTCTTCAAAATAATGCTAATAAACCCATTGTGTATTTAGATATAGACAGGCTTGTCTTAAAATCAAGAAGGGTAAACGAGTATGATTTAGAAAGTGGTATTACAATCACTAAAGTAGAGGCTCGACCATTCCTAGCATTGATCAAAACGTTTTTTGGAAAAATAAGGTATAGGTTAAGCTTAACAGTAGTAGTTAATGCATGAGAAGATGACAATGCAGGGAACAATATAATTCAACGTGGGGCTGTCCAGGAGACCAATGCTAAGTTGTGTTTTTCATCTCATCACAATGCAGTGAAGAAGTCCATTGTTACCGTGGTTACAAACCCGTCTGAAGATATGGGTCTTGCAAAATGCATGGATACCCTTTCTGGATGTTCAGAGAAGGAAAATGATGGGAATGCAAATAATAACCTAATATCCAGTTGGAAAAAGCATCCAAGGCCTCCAAGAAGAGCTAGGGATGCTTCCAGGGAAAAGTATGTGAATAGTATTTCTAATACATCTTTGTGAAGAAAAGCAACGCTAGAAAAAGAATGAAATCAACAAGAAACTACAAGTTTGCAAAGCCTTCTTCTAAAAAAACAAGATTTTGGGCCCTGTTCATTACTCTTTCCTTCAGTGTTATTATGATAACTCAAGGTAGTCACTGCTCTTTTGCTTCAAAATTGTCTCATTTGAAGTTAAAGATAAATACCATTATTGCTTAGAGGATCACGACTTTATATTGTTCTTAACCTAAAAGAAAAGAAACTCGAGCCCATAGGTAATGTATCCGTTAGATTGATGTCATTGCAAGGATCATATAGTTCTACATGTTGGTTTTGTTTCATCATCTTATTCTGATTGTAAAATGTGATTCTCCATTATCCTTTTTCCACTCTGGAAATTTGATTTTAAGATTTTGTGCTGGCAAATGTCATGGAACAAACATAACTCCATGCTTATTATACACCCATGATCTTACTATGGCTTTGGAATAATTATTAGAGTAGTTTCCATGAAAAGTTTCTGATTTTACTCTCTATAAGGCATATTCACCAAAGCTTATTCTCTAGTCAATAATGTCGTAGCTTGAGATAGGATTTTGCAATCTTATCGAATTCTTTCGATAAATTTTGCTACAAGGATTAAAATTTCGCAAGACCTATTTTTACTTCTGTTAGGTCAGGCTGATGGATTGGATCAATGGGAGAAGCTTATGTTTTCTTCCCTGGTTTCTTTTCAGGTATGTTTTCACAAGGCACCGGTACCTTGCAAAAATTTTCACCAAAATCAAGACAGGGAAGTCAATTGTATATGCACAATTTCACAAGTCGTGTTTCAAATAATGAATCAGCACGAGCTAGTGTAAACCTCTCCTACCTACCATCGCTTTGATTCCTCAAGTTACTATTTTGGTGATATCAAAATAAGTAGGGCCAAAGATTAAACTAGGACTAGGCCAAGGACAATAAGAATTTTTATGCTGCTAGAGATTCAATGATCCTTAATATGGGAATTCTCATGCTCGTTAATTTTAGGTAGTATTCTTACAGTAAATGTATTATGTTAGAAAAACTGAAGACATTCTCTCATAAATTGGATGCTATCAAATTTATAATCAATGAACCACCTATAGTTGTTTGTTCTTACGATGTCTGTAGTTTTAGTTAGCTCTTATAGTTTGCATCATTAATTGGTTAAAATACATGGAATCTACTGTTTTTTTTTCTTCTTCAACTAATCCATAATAATCCCATTTTCCACATTAATGATGACGTGGATAGTTTATTATAAATATTTCTAACAACTGGTTGGAATCTGTAATTTCTAGTTATTGTAAGACATTTTTATGATAAAGTGAAGAATGACTCCATGTAGGTCAATTTATCATGGTGATAGAAAACAAAATCCCTTCACAAGATTAGTTACATTCCCAAATTAAATTTCAGTAAGTAATTTGTTGTTGTAATTATGTCATAATAAGATGAAATAATATGTGTTCTAATTATTTACTACAATCATGGCATCGCAATAAGAGAATTTGAAGATGCGTCTATTTTTCATTAAACACCAAACCAAGATTTGTTATGAAGCATGATCACCGGTTCTAAAGGCTGTAACAGGGGTCCAAAATTGACCAAAAACACTATGTAACCATATGAACCTAGAATCCACTATAAATTGATGATGAATCATGAGTAAGTTTGCATGACAAGATGCTGCAACAAAACTCCAGTCATATAGTTTGGGTTGAATGCGGTAGCTTTCACTTGGAAGAGAAATATGGATGTCAATTAATAGCTTTTATTTGAAACAGAGTATGCAAGGTTCTGTTTCTTGTTGATTAAAAAAGCCAGGGGACATAGGCTCTACATTTTACAAAGCAATTGGATAGCCTTTGTATTGCCTAATGTTCATTGTTTCCACTTTAGCAAATAATATTTTGGGTGTTATATGGATGAAATAAACATAAAAAATGACGGACATTGAAGTTGGTAGCGTAGTCAAGAACATATAAAGATATGTAGTGCCTAGTTACTAATGCAATGAGGTGGTATTTAATTGTTTAATACAATCATAGTTTAAGAAGAAAATCTCGTTGTTAAGGCAGGAAAGGTGGATAAGTTTTAGTTCGTTTCATATGTTAGCCAATTTATGAAGCTAAGCTAAACCTTCAGAAACAGATTAACAACGCTTTCTACTATGGTGTGTGATGATGACTAAAGAGTGAACATCTTTAAGATTTCATTTTATAGTTTGCTTTCTTGGAGCCATAAGTGTTTTGTTTGGTGTCTGTGGATTGGATATATTTCTAAGGATGGATATCTACTCATGTTTGTCTTTTGATTAGCCTTGTACAATAATATTTTAGAGGGTCTGGGCTATATTTTCTTGATTTACTCTCAACTTTAACAATAACGTGCTTTCCATTTAGCAAGATTATTACCTATTAATCTATGTAACTTGTCTATTTCCTTGGAAGAATCAAGTATCATCATTAGTTAACAACATCAACCATCATCATTTTCCTACATGTTTTTTGCTTCTAAATCTTTTGGATACACTGCTTGTATTTAGAATTTCAATGTTCCCTACTTGCCAATTTCATCTTCTAATTGGTTACCATAATTCTCAAAATATTTATATTCCTATCCCATGGCCATTAGAGTGAGTGCCCAAGCTGTCATGGAGGAAGAAGCACTAGAAGCAGAGCTTTGGGTATCCCAAATCCGGAGATCATGGAGTCCTAAAAGGCATGAAGCAGCTCCTACAATTGTGGTTGTCAAAACAAAAATGACCTTCAAACCTGTTGCTTCGTTCCCCATAGGAAAGTAGATTGGAGAAAACGTTAGAGGAAGATCTCTTCTACGACTTGCAAGTCAATCATGTAGTCATTTAACAACACAATTCTTCATATATTTAGCCCAAAACACACAATATGTATGGAAGGAAAAAGAAAAATTGTGATTCATCTAGAGATTTATGTGAATATTAAATTAATAAAAGTTTAAGAATGAAAAAAAAAACTTAAGACATATATACTAGTGAAGAGTAAAGATTTTATAAAATGTATGAGTTTATCATATTGTAAATGCACCATAAAAACAATATGTATATTTAATAAGAAATTAGTAATTACCTGTATAGTAATTGTGGTAAAGGGTGTTATTGAGAGCCCATCTAACAATATCACCCACAAAAAGAAACATGCAGAAGTTCAATAGAAGCAGAAAACCCGCAAGACACTTCAACACTCCCAATGCCATTATAATTATAAAAATATGGCTGCTTTACAAACTATAAGTATTGACCAAATGGGGCTTAATTTGGAGACTTTTTGGACTGCCTATTAGTCTGAGAACACGTGAAAGTGGCCATGAAATTTGTGGCATTATAGATGCCACTAGAAGTGATGTTTGTGTCCAACATCTCCCAGAAGGTCAACATTTTCCCTCCATATTAGGTGCAAAAATAAAGATGGAAGAAATCATGAAACTAATATTTCCTTTATAGTAAAAATCAATCAGCTATGGAAAGGTATTACATACCTGCAAAAAGAACCCACCTTCAGAATTGGAGGGTTTTCCCAGCTCTTCCAATGGAGAATCAGGTTAGGCAGAATGGCAAGAGAGAGCAAAGCAGGTCCCGACTCGTTGCAATTGTTGCAAGAAATGTGTTGGATTAACATGCTCCAATTGCAGTTGTGGGAATACCTTTTTCTCTTTGCGCTGCGATTCAGACAAGCATAATTGCCCCTTTGATTATGGGGTTGCAGGCCGAGCAGCCATTGAGAAAGAAAATCCTGTTATCAAGGTGGAAAAGTTAGATAAGTTTTAGTTTGTTTCATATGTCAGCCAACCTATGAAGCTAAGCTAAACCTTCAGAAATAGATTAACAACCGTTTTTGCTATGGTGTGTGATGATGATCTCAAACCCTAGGAAATCTCAAATGGCCTTCAATATATCATCAACCCCACTGACAATAAATGACTTGCCTTCCTCTAAATTGAGCAATTTAATGACCCCATTGTCCACTAGTAACGAGTACCTTCACACTCAAAAAACTAAACCCACTTCCTTATTTCTTAAATCGACATAAACCTTGATGGCCTTGGTTAATTTCCCATTGCCATTAGACAACAGCAGAACTTTTCTATTATCTCCTCCAATCCTAGGATAATCCTCCAGTGATTTAAGCACAAAGAATGCCTTGGTTTACAAAAACACAGGTGATTAAATCCATGCGCTTTTCCTTGAGCTCATCCACCCTCTGAATGAAGTTGGGGACACTCTTTTCAAAACAAGTCAGAGTGAAGGCTCCCAGAACTACAAGGAGGATGAAGGAGGGAAATGCGTTGTGAAGGGAGAAGCACTTGGAAGTAGTGCTGAGCAAGAGTGATCCAGGTACCGAGAAAGGGCGAGGTTGATCTGAGCATGCAAGTATAATTTGTAACTAAGTTTTTAACTAACTTAATACTGGTCCAATCCAATCAATCGAATGATTCAAACTATTTTAATCGTCTAACACTTAAATCAAGAGTGCACAAATGTACACGTACCTTTAAAGGGGAGTTGATTTCAGAGGGGAAGGCCTTATGGCGTAATTATTTGAAGATCTATGTTAACTAACTTATGTGAATATCAACTTCATATATATCTATATATAGAAAAAAATTTGTTAAAAGGAAATATATAACATTCAAGAATAAATTTAAACAATGAAAAATTATATATTTTTTTTGCACTCCAAAATAAATTTTCACTTAGGAAATTTGATCCCTCTCCACTAATATAAAATATGTTTTTAAGGTAGATATTGCTGGTGGATAATAAATAGGCTTAAAAATACTTACTTAAACATATATCTTTAATTGATATAACTAACTATAAAAAACATTAAAACAATGAAAGTGTGAAAGATGATGTCATGTGTTGGCCAACATTATTTAACATGAAAACATTTTAATTATTCAAAACCTAAGATCTCATAATTCATTTATCTTTTATTTATTATCAATATTAACATATTGTTCAAAATATTTTAAATATCCCAAACCTATTATTGTAAATCATTTACTTATCTTTTTATCTATTAATTTCATTGGTTGAGTGTTGACATTTAATTGGAAGATTTCATTGCAACTTAGTTTACAAACTTCTCCATAGAATTTTTAATTTAATATTTTATTGAGTATTAAGATCTCATGTTATCATCTTAATACTAAATTACAAAGGTTAAATAATTTAAAAATTAAATAAAATAAGTTAGCATAAATATTATATCATCTATATAGTAAATATAAGATGTATTTTCGAAATCCTAGTAATAGAAAATTCAATCAAATGTAATAAGTATGTAATAAGTATGTTTTGTAAATTTTTTTCTTTTAAGTGAAATGAAAATACAAAGAAATATTAACTTATTATTAAATTTCCATTGATATTATGTTATGATTAAATATCTCATTGCATTGTTAGATGATACTTCCTATATTTTCATTTAATATTTCACTTCTTTGCTCAATGATGATAATAAGATAATATTAAAACTATTTGTTTACAACCAGAGCATTATTCAACATGTCCTAGGGTTATGGTAATGATGAATTATAAATCATTATTCAACATGTCCTGGGGTTATTCTAATGATGAATTATAAATCATTGTTAGAGATTTAAATAACTTATAATCTTCTTCAAATTTAAGGGGATTATTTCCACATTTTCCACTAATGGGAAGTGGCATTGCTTTTACTAGTTACCATCATGGTGAAAAGTATAGGTAAAATTTTGGGAGGTATAGCTTCTTCATATAAGCTCTAGTTAAGGTGACCTTCATATTTGTCATCTTCTCACCTTGTATATGGGAATTGATGTACATCTACCATGTTTAAAGAGAAATCAAGAGAGGTTGAGCCACAACCTGAACTTTTTGCCTAAGCCTACAACCAGAGTCAACCATATTGAGATTTAGATTTGTATCCAGAGACAAAGAAGCCCTTGAGCATGACTATGTTTGGTGGTCTTCCTTAAACCACCACAGGTTGTAGACCTCCCATTTTGTAGGTTGAATGTCTCCCTCTTCAAAATGTTAAGGATCATTTCCTCTAGTAGAGGACTTCAACTTCTACCCAGATTTGGAAAAGTTTCGGTAATCACACTAAGAGTTCGAGGTTGAGACCTAAATGGTCTTGCTTTCTAAGACAATAGGGAGCACTTCCTCTAGTACAAGGCTTCAGCCTCTTGCCAAACTTTGAAGAGTTCTAAGAACTACACTAAGGATTTCAATGTTCGTGGTCATCCTTAAACCATCACTGATTGAGACCTCGAGTTCACCCACCATATCCCATCATCTCATAGACTGGATTCCAATGCTTCTACATGATTCAATAAGTGTTTCTCAACTCTGTTAATTTTCATGTTTTGTTTTACCACCGTTCCGCCATCTAAATTGCAGAAAAGAAGAATAGCTTAGAATTTGTTTAAGTACACCTTAAGCTCAATTTCTGCATTTTTTCATGTTTTCATCAGAAATAGTTATGAACATGTATACTTAAATGATCTTGTTTACGCTGTTTCTTTCACATATGAATGAGAGTGTAGGAATTCTTAGCTGCTCCTAGATAACCATTCATTCACTTCTCCTCTTTTTCAGTCTGATGAAATGATTCTCCTTTGCCTTTCATCTCTGATCGTCATTCCATCCTTTCAGTATATTGATAATTGTATCATGCATGGCTATCCTGCTCCTTAATCCTCCTGTGACCAAGAAAACGCAACAGCAAGCCCTAATCCATGACTCCATGCCCAATGGTTTGAAACCCATCACATCTTACCTTGCATCTTTGCTTAAGATTTCTACCCTCCATCCAAACACAAACAAGAAACCCCTGAGCCAAAATCTAGTCTAAAATCATCAACAAAGTTGAAACATTAAGAGAGAACCCTCTCTGATTGCAGGCGGGCTAGAACCTGCAATCCAAATATTGGTTTGTTGTTACCTCGGCCGTATCCCTAAACAAGAGCCTAGGGACAACCTGAGTGATAACATAATGTC